>OZ020521.1:11860126-11908770 GCA_963971425.1 Bryoerythrophyllum caledonicum | reverse complement strand
GCACGGCAGCGCCTGTGCGCGCAGAGTTTAGGGTGTGAGTGTAGGACAGGAGGCCGCGGCATTGAAATGGGAAGGAGGCGTCGCACCTGCGAAGCCGCGCAACGAGGAGGTTGACTGCCACACTTGCTCGGGGAGAAGGTTCTTGTTTTGATTTTCGCCTTGGTGTATTTGGATTAGCTTGGTGGAGGAGCACCAGCAGTAGGGGGTGTGCGCGCGCACAACTCTAGCTCAAGGTTACTTTGGGAGGCGTCACATGATTTCCACGTCACGCGAATATGTCGACTAGGGTTTGGATTCGTGGTTGTGGCGGCTAGGGTTTGACGGCGGCGGCTAGGTTTTGGCAGCGGTGTCTAGGGTTTGGTGGTGGTGGCTAGGGTTTTGTGGTGGTGGCCAGGGTTTGGTGACGGCGGCTAGGGTTTTGGAACTAGGGTTTTGGGTTCTTGTGTGTAGAGGCTAGGGTTTTAAGTAGTGTGCTGATGTGCCATATAGGATTTTGTGCAATACTACGAGCTGCTGTTTTGACTCACTTTATGAGGTTTTCGTGTCATATTTTCAGTATAACAATGCTTGCACTCTCTAGTTGTTGACTGCTATCATGTTTTCGTGTTGAAATTGCAATTTTGTACATACTCCAGTTTGTGTTTTCATTGGTGTAATCAAATATTGGTACTCACTTAACACTAACGCAATTCTCTCTGAACTTCAATCATCATGAACATAACCCTGGAGTTCCTCATTCAGAATTGAAGCAAAGTTAGAAGCTTACCAAGTTCGCAAAAATCTCCTCGATATGCAAATTTTCTCCAATCTACACAGTATACAAATTTGACAGAAATTAGTGAATGAAGTAAAAATGCACATAGCCTTGAGGTTTTGATTGCAAGAGTGCCCACCTTAGAAACAGCGAAGAGAAATGACGTCTAGGTTTGCATAGAAACCTTTTATCCATGTTGGAACCTTGTGCCTCAAGTTTACTAGTAAAAATTTGACTTTAAGAACTTTTGACCTTTTGCTTTGTTTCTCCATATGTTATTTTTCTCAATATATTATATTAAAATTTCGGGCTATATGTAATACAAAGATACATATAGGATTTTTTATCACATAGTTACCATATAAACTTTATGCATATGTTGCAGGTAAAGGGGGAAGGGTTGAGAAACATGTCCAACAACAACGATGGAATGGTGATATAATGTTGAACGCCATCAAGCATCAGTGCGTGTACCGCTAACACCTGCAACGTATCTTGAGGTAAACATTTATTTTTATACAAGTTTAACCCCTAAGGTACCAAGTGTCCAGAAAGGGCTTTTTGAAAGTTCGGGTATGTTCCTATGGTGTCAATTTCCAACATTCTTCTTTGAAATTTTTACAATAAAAAGACATTACCAAGACCTTAGTGGGAAAACAATTTTTACCTAAATTGGACATTTGATGAAAAAGTTATAGGGTTTCGAATTTTAAATGGGGAGGGCGGGCACCTCGGGCACCTCCAAAAACTTTTGATAGGACACTCTATTGAAGGTGAGATTTTCATTACTTGCAAGTAATACTATTTCCCTTGATATTGTCAAAAAAAAATTCTTCTCTTTAGTGAAAAATAGCATACCAACCGAAGTCAAACATTTTCACACATTGGCACTCATTGTCGGGCAAGGTACCAAAAAAACTTCTTGTTTTCCAAATAATCTTCATATTTTTCACTTTTTATTTTTTCCACATCAATATGTAATGTAAACCTTCATATTAACCATTCGGATTGTCAATCAAAAACATATTAAGTTAAAAAGAAATTAAACTGTGAATTAACAAATTTCAAGCCTCCACTCCTTGCACACTTGTTTTGAATATGCTACACCCGGTTTCTACCTCTAAAAAATAAAATGTAAGGAGCTCACATTATGCTTAACAAGATGGTAATAGATTTAGACCTTTTGTAGTGAAATTTTTTGACACCAACTGAAGTCAACGTCTATTGATCCACTAAACGCAGGGAAGAAAATGAACCATTTGGTTGACTTCAAACACTATAATCTTTTAATCCGTGAGAACAAAATTTTTGAAATTTTGTACATGTATTACTTAATAAGCCTTTATTGAGATCCTACGGTCAGAACTAAAAATCAAAGTTTTTGTTTCCTTCTTTATTCGTTGCACTAGAATCCATTTAGTTTGAAGTGTTTTTGGTGTAAAACTGTCACGATACCTTAGGGGTTAAGATTGATTCTTGATTGATCTTTTGTACTATGTTGTTTGTAGAATAACCTTTATGTGGACGTACAAATCCATTATTTAATTTGCGATTGTAACAAGTTCCAATGGTGTCAATAATAGCAAGTAGACAACATGGTTCATTTTCTTCCCTAGGTTCAGTGAATTCCCTTCGTTTTAGTTCACTTGGATTCAAAAGATTGCATCACACATGATCTAGGTTCATAATCATCATGTGAAGATTGATTAGTTCCATTATTCACCAATGTTTAGGAATGCAAAAGAGGTGTAGCATATTTAACCCCTAAAGGATCAAGTGTCCAAAATTGGCTTGTTGAATGTTTGGTCAGGTTTCTATGGTGTCAATGTCCAACATTCCTCTTTGTAAATTTTACTATAGAAAGGCATTACCAAAACCTTAGTGGGAAAATAATTTTTACGTAAATTGGACATTTGATCAAAAAGTTATAGGGTTATAAATTTAAAATGGAGAGAGCAAACAAGTTGGGCACCTCCAAAAACTTTTGCTAGGACACTCTGTTGATTGTGAGATTTTTTGTACTCAAAAGTAAAATTATTTCCCTTGATGTTGTCAAAATAAGTTCTTGTCTTTATTGAAAAATAGCATACCAACCCAAATCAAACATTTTCACACATTGTCAGTCAGTGATGGGCAAGGTACCAAAAAAACTTCTTGATTTCCAAATAAAACCTAGATATCTTTTTATTTTTCACTTTTTTCTTCCACTACAATATGTGGTGTAAACCTTCTTATTGTCCATTTCAATTACCAATCTAAAACATATTAAGTTCACAAAAAAATACAGTGTGAATTAACAAATTCCGAACTTCGACTCTTTGCACAGTTGTTCTGAATATGCTACACCTTTTTTCTCCCTCTAAAAATTGGTGTACAAGGAACTAACATCATGCTTAACAAGATGGTTAAGGATTTAGACCTTCTGTAAAAAAAAAATTGACACGAAGTGAAGTCAAAGTCTGCTGATCCAGTACACGCAGGGAAGTAAATGAATCATAAGCTTCACTTCAAACACTATAATCTTTCAATCCGTGCGGTCAAAGTTTATGAATGTTTTTAAATTATTAATTAATAAGTCGTAATTGAGAAACTAAGGTCAAAACTAAAAATAAAAGTTTTTGTTTCATTTTTTGTTTGTTGCACTGGAATCCAACAATTTAGAAGTGTTTTTGGTGTAACACTATCATTGTACCTTCAGGGTTAAAGACTCCGTGCAAGGAGTTCATGTTCTAAAAATTCTTAATTTTCTCATGTCAAAGCAGTTTTATCAAAAGGTACAATATCATCATCATATTTTGAACAGTAAATATGTGTTTAGAAACATACCTTTTATCAGATGAATGGTGCTTTGAAGGTTAACAATTAGTACATGTATTTTGACTAATGTGCAGCCATAATGTTCCTATTTTTTCAATAGTGATAATGGAGAGCCGCACGATTCAGACTCCTTTGATACGGCCACACATCGAAAGCGACAATATGCCTTCTAATAGCTCTGTGGGGGCCCGATTAGTACGAGCAGCACGTGCAAGGCAAATTCAACAGAGATCTGTTGGGATCATGACTTCTGAATTGGAAAGGGCAGTAGAATTGCTTTCAGAAAGAGGAGATGTGGTGGGCTTAGCAACCAGCGAGCATGCATTCAAAAGTGGCATGGAATTGAATGGATCAAAGTTGTTCCCATTCGAGGTGGCGGTGCGTATCACTAGGGTAGATGATGCATTGCATTGGACCGGAGAGATTGTAGGAGAACGCCTTGGCATGTGTGTGGGCTTGATTATTCGTTGGCATCGATCTTTGCTACGTGTAGTGGCTGTAGAACCTGATATCACAGGTGTCCATGGTGACATTGGATCAGAGATAGCGCCTGCAGAAGTGATGGCCCCAGAATTTGATTTTCCTGAGTTCATCAACACACCAGGATCCACCCAGAGGTCTCGACGCAGTAGTCATGCTTCAAACGCCATAGATGAAAATTCACCGTTTTCCCAATCTACTTCCTCAAATATCCAAGATTTGCCCCATGTAGATGGATTTGCTTGTGTTAGACCAGCACGTCGTCCATATTCTATGCAAAATAGGAGAAGGAGAGATTCAAGGGAGCCATCATTGACAGAAGCTGCACCATCTAAGGTATCGCTTAGAAGCGTGCAAATTGCAATGGCACAAGGAGGATGCAAACGCAATTGTTTGATGGATGTTCCAGCAAGGTATCTATTGGACATGCGATATAATGCATGGGGTAGTGAGTTTTCAGTTCGAAGTACGTGGATGAGACAGATGCTGGTTTCTTTTTACACAAGGACGGAAGGAACTCGTCGAGACAAGTTTGTTACAAAGTTAGATGGGAAAGAAGTTTGCAATGCTTGCTATGCTCTTGGGGTTGGATATTCACAGAGGCGCTTTAAGCAATTGAAGAAGGACTGTCTAATATATGGAAGAGTGACATCGATTCACGGCAATACCCTTTCAGATCCGATAAGAGAGAGTACTAGAATGTCTGCAGCAGAGGCTTGCTTTAAATCGTTTGTTGATGAAGCTGGTTGTCCTCAACCTCATCGTTGTATTCGCCGTAAGAGTGACAACGAAGTGGTGCCTCTCATTCTCCTTCCTATGAATACAACCAAATTTGATGTATTCAATTACGTGAACGAGGAGGTCAAGAGAATTTGTAATGGAGAAACCATTTCTATGAGTTCGTTCCGGAGGATGTGGCGCATCAAGTATCCCCACGTTCAGGTACCTCCATTCTCGAGATTCTCAAAGTGTTATCATTGTTGGGAGTATAAATGTGCCATGGAGGGAACCACCAATGCGGATGCAAGGATAAAGATAAAGGAGTTGTTTATGTTGCATCTGCGCAATCAGATGGAAGAACGTAGGCATTATTGGATATTCAAGAGGTCGTGTTATATTAGCCCTGAGTTGTACATGTGCATCATAGTGGATGGCATGGACCAAAACACGACCATGGTACCGAGGATGCGTCAGACTGTGAAGAACATTGAACATCGGTTTGTGAAGACCCATATGTGTGGTGCTCTTGTACATGGGATTGGTTTATATTGCGACGTGTGGTTTGGGACTCACCACAAACACGATAGCAATCAAGTCGTGAGTACATTGTTGTACGTGATTGGAGATGTGCTACGGAGGAGGGGCTTTTTGCCACCAACACTGCGAATTCAGGCCGACAACTGCACGCGTGAGAACAAAAACATTTACATGTTTGCTCTATGTGCTACATTGGTGGGATTGGGGTTTTTTCAGGAGGTGGAACTATCTTTTCTTATAGTGGGCCATACACACGAAGATATTGATCAACGTTTCAGCTGTATATCAAATACGTTGAAGAGGTCGGACGTGGACTCGTTGAAGGAAATGATTGGTCTTATAGAACGAGGAACATCTCCTATGGAGGCATTTGTTAGTGCCCGGCTGCTAGAGAATGTATGGGATTGGAAAGTGTTCATAACTCCTCACTTACTGACAGGTCAGGATTCATTGGTGGGCATAACATTTCCGCACCACATGCGATTCTATATGGACAATCGAGAAGGGACTCGTGAGGTTCGAGTACAACACAAACATTATTGCAAGGATCCATGGGGACCGGAGGCAGGGACGAAAACTTTGAGGTCGTTGCCAAATAGGGATGAGCGACCATCGTTTGCGGAAGTATTTGCAGCGGACGAACGGGAGTTGAAGGCGTTGGATGACTTCATTGCATATAAACAAAGGTGCATTCAAAGGTTGCAGCATGAGGACAAGAATCGTGAGGCAAAAGTAGAGGCTGAAAGATTGAAACTCTATTTAGCTCAATTTCCACACAAAGATCGTAGCAATGAGCATCGTACGTCACCGTTTTGGCCTTCAGAGTTCTCCAACATTGGACCTATAGGGAGCGCATCTTTGGATGTAATGGATGGTGGAAGTGAAGAAAATCGCGAGATAAATGTCGTAGAGCAGGTAGTGGCCATGCTTCCAAATGCCGAGTCTCGAGGATACTTTGGTCCTCGTAGAGGAAGACCCTCTAATCAAGCAGTGCGTAGGGCACAACAAACAGAGCGCAACTATGTTGAGGAACGCGCCGAAGAAGGAGCAATGTATGAAGGTAATCACGACCCATTTCCACCATTTAATCCACAATCAGATATCCGTTGTGGACAGTTTGTAGCCTTGAGTGTTGATCGAGCAGAGATAGAAGGCGGTGTACCATTCTATGTGGGAAAAGTGATTGAGGAAGGAAAAAACCGATGGAGACTTAAAACTAAGGTTTGTTGGTATTGGCCCATCATCCAAAGGGGGGTTGCTGATGGACATGGGTCTTCTGCACAATGGTATACAAATTGCATGGATTCATTGTGGGAGCCATCTGGGGAGTGCCATAGTTGGGTAGAGAAAGATGCATGCATTTTTTCATGGGTAGACACACCGGAAAGAACCATATCCGGGGCCAGCAGGTGCAGAAAGCGCAATGTATTTGGAGTGCAGGTTGAAAGCAGGATTCGCATTCTTCAATCGGCAAAGGCTCACATCCTACAATATATTGCAATGCAAACCGAAGCTATCGATGACGACCGTTTGCAAGCAGCCCTAAATTCTGTGGAGTAGATAGTGTGCCTTTATGAGAGTATACTAGTTGTGTATATTAATAGATATATAGTGTATGTGTAAGAGTAGTATATTCTAAGGGTGATGTAAGACGTTATGTCATTAATCCTATAGAGTAAAGGTAATTTTACTATTGGTGCTAAGTCCATTTGTAGAAGAATCTATATTTAGTTTCCACCATTGTATGCATTATATACTACGTTGAATATCTTTTAATCAACTGCCAA
The DNA here is from genome assembly GCA_963971425.1 of Bryoerythrophyllum caledonicum. Lineage (NCBI taxonomy): Eukaryota > Viridiplantae > Streptophyta > Bryopsida > Pottiales > Pottiaceae > Bryoerythrophyllum > Bryoerythrophyllum caledonicum. The sequence goes on along the minus strand of OZ020521.1, from coordinate 11,901,675 downwards.
CCCTTGCATAAAGTATGTTTTTCTGTGATTACGCTTGTTTGTATATTACAATCCTTCAAATCTATCTTTGAAATATTTTGAAACTATATTAAATACACATTTATCTAATATTAAAGAGGGGCCACCACAAATTAGTTGAAAATGCCTAAAAATTGCTTCCAATATTAACAACCATGATTGTACGTAATATTGTTGTAGTAGCTCAATTTTTTTTCTTTGAAAATCTTTTTTTTTCTTTGAAAATCTTTTTTTTTCTTTGATTTTTTTTAATTTTTTGCAATTTTGCCACTTTTGTTCGCAATGGCCGCCGTTGTACCCAAGTGCACTTTTATATGGCCAAGTGCATAATTGCTTAATTGCGTGTTAATAGTGTTAATGTTTTTAAAGGTGGTTTTAATTGTTTCGATGGGTATTTTGAAGGTATCTTCTAGAGTTTTCATAGATGGAATAAAGGTGGTGGCACGAGCGCCAGATGTGATCACAATAAGGGGGTCCACATTCCATCCAAGGGCAATGATGTCGTCAATGAGGGGTTGATATTTATCTATTTTGTTTTGAATTGTTTCCGGGGAAAATCTATCGTGGCAATATGTGAATTCAATGAATTGAATGGTGTAGTCTTGGTTTATGTGATCGGGTGGTGGATCATTATATGGTAAACCTCTAACAAAGGTTTACCATATAATGATCCACCACCCAATCACATAACACAAAGTATGTCCGGTTTTAGCCTAGCATTGCAATGACATCTTTGAGTCTCACATGAGCATGGGAGTAGCCAAGGAGGGACCGTATTTTCTTGTGGATTGTTATTAAAGTTGCCGGCGTTCATTAATATAAAATTTCTCGATTTGTTGTAGGAGGTGATTAGTTTCGGACTTCCCATACCGCTTTATTATGTCTTTTAACAATTAGGGAGTGTATGTGGTGGTTTTGGCATTTGAGTAGAACATGAAGCCATGTGTCGGGGTCCGTTGAAGGGCATATGGGGCATGTTATGGATGGGAATCTTTCTATTCCAAAGAAGAGTTGTTTGCGAGCGTTTCCCATATATTGACAAGTACGGAATTTGATGACGCACGTTATTTGTGAGTCTGAAATGATGGGATTTTTCCAGAAGTTTGTAGGTGGTTTTTCAACATGATAATGATCCCAAACATACGGCAAAAAGTGTTCAATTTTGGCTCTCTTCACAGCCATTTCAGCTCCTTCAATTGCCAGCTCAATCTCCAGATTTGAATCCAATGGAGCATTTTTGGGCTTTTCTCAAACAATGTTTAAGCCAAGTCACTCCAAGGCCAAGAGGTGTTCAAGAATTGTGGGAGAATGTTTGTAGTATTTACCCTAGTTTTGATGCAAAAGATTGTGAGAAACTATACAAAAGTATGCCAAGAAGGATTTCAGTTGTTTTGGAAGCAAAAGGTTATTGGACTAAATATTGAAGTTTGAAGGTTTTCTTTGAACAATACTGAGTACAAGATATAGTTGTTGATTTGACTTTGTAGAAGGATGTTTAGTAATCAATCTGATGTGCAACTTCGCACATGTGTACAAGACTGTGTGTATTGTTCCATGCAACTTTCAGATTTATAAAGCAATCATTGAAATCTCTGTAATTGATCTTGAAAGTTGCACTTTCAGATTTTGTACTCGGTTTTGTTTGTCACTGTACATGTTCCACATTCTACATAAATGTTGTATTTATATATTTTTATATATTTTATTTAAATTAAAGTATTGTATATGTACTAGAAGTATAGTAATGTAGGACATATTATATGTATTATAATACAATATTGTGTATTATAAATTTTTATTTTGTATATGTATTAAAGTTTAAATGTATACACTCCAATAGATGTTGTAACCGCAAGGACTACACTAATCGTCAACTTGTTTAAGAAGAAGAAGAACTCCAATCCACGTAGGGGGACTGGTGTAAAGAAAGTGTATGTTTGTTCCACCACAAAACCAATGTCCACCAGACAAAGATTTAGTAGTATGAAACTATTCCCCCTTCTCAAGGATAGACACTAAGTCAACTTGTTTACAAATAGTCTAGTAGGGTAAGTACACTAATCGTACCACTACACTAATAGTGTACTAGGGTAAGTACACTAATCATTTTTAGTGTAGTGCTCTAGCATCGATTGTGATGACAATGGAGGGGCCAACTTCCATCCTCATGAAGTGGTGCTTCCAAGAAGTGGTTGACATTTATCTCTTTTACTATCCTAACACTAGTTTTGAAGAAAAAAGAGTATCACATTGACCTTTCTAGATTAGGATGAATGAAAATTCTATTAAGGATAGCATTACTACTTAGGCCACCACAAGAGTGATCGTAGGATGTTAGAGCATTCACACCCTTTGCCCGGCCAACTAGCACGGCGGGTGAATGGGCGGGTCTGGTGACTTTGTGATACCGCATTGGCACTTAGTGAACGGTGCAGACGGCGTCAGGCATTGCAAAACCAACTTGTACACAGCTAAAATTCACGCTCTACCGTGCCTTCTCGAGAGAAAAAGCGTCTAATTTTTGTTCTTTTGACTAATCTATGACTAAGCTTAGTCTATGCGCCGGTTTGACAATGGTTGGAAGGTGCATGTTGGAGGTCGGAGGTAGACGAGTACCGTGTGCATATTGCGGGTCCTATCTAGGCAAGAAGGCCGGCGGTCTGTATGACCACGGCCAACCTCACCCGCCGTGCCTATTGGCCAGGCAAAGGGTGCGGATTCCCTTATGTAACACAATTCTTATTGAGGTTTTCTTTCTTTTCCCAATTATCTTTTGGTTTGCTCTCCTACTATTCCATTTCAAAAGGTAAAGACAGCCACATAGAAAATTTATGCTTTTTGCTTTGACACTACACCAAGCATTGAATATAGTGTGGACCACAGTAGTTCGAGTCTCTACATGAATTGGAAATTCACATCCAATCGGCACACACTAGCTTGAAATCAAATAGCCAATCAAATGTTGACATGCATGTGCTTGATGAAGGCTAGTGTGGATGATCCACAACAATTATGAATCCACACTATATTCAGGGGCTGTTTACATCTAGATGGTTTAGGCTGTTTACATTTGAATAGTATTTTACGGAACTTAAGGAGACTTTTTTCCTACAAACTCTAGGAGGTTGTATTTCCCGAAGTCCGGGAGAGTATTTTTCAAAACGAATTTCAGCCAATCATTTATAATATTTTACTACTCACATTTCCTGTTGACATTCACTACTGAAATTTACTGCTGAAGTTAACATTTACCGCCGGCATTTACTGCTGAAATTTACTGTTAACATTTACTGCTGAAATTTCCAGCTGTAATTTACTACTCAAATTTACTGCTGAAATTTACTACTGAAATTTACTGCTGAAATTTACTGCTGAAGTTACATTTATGTTTTTGTAATTTAAATAATACAAATTCTTTCACTATGGGGTAGTTCTCAAAAGAGCCCATTTTCATATAACTACTTAAAAATTCAGCCCAAGTACACAATGGGCCACAACCCTTCTATTCGGGTTTACACCTAATTTTTAGGCCACAACCCACTTAGAACTCCCTTGTTTGGTGGAAGGTACCCCGCTTACAATGGTTTCATCCTTCAAGCGGGGTACCACTTGTGTCTAGGGGCTCCAACCCAAACCTTCAGGTGTAAACAACCCCTCAGTGTTCGGTGTGGTGGAGCTCACAGTGCACAACATTTTCAACAAATTCACGTGAGACTGAGGAAGTGCCCCTCAACTGTTGCAGAATGTGAGAGCCGGAATCTGATACGTGTCATTCGAAACTGGCAGTGGCAGCTGCAGGATCAGTATTCAACAATACAACCACATCAACAAAGGTGGTACAATATTATAAGAAGCAGTGCTAATTGTGGCACTGTCTGCGTGCGACGCAGGTGTGCGTCACACGATGTGCGCAACTCTTGTCGCACCTACAGTCATCATTCCAAATCTTCAGCACACCATGATTATCATCCATAACGTCAGGTGGAGGTCTGACATAGATCAGTGGGCGAGCAAAACCTAAACCCAAAACCTAAATCTTAAAACTTTAGAGAGAAGAAAGAAAAGGGTCCTATGGGAAACAATAAACTTTGGACTCCATTATTTCACCCCTTCTTCTCGTGCTCAATTGATAGTCCACACATGGGATAGAATCTTGGGAACAACTTGGAGATCAATTAGAGCATGGCCACCCACGGGGTTAAGTTTAGCTCGCTCCGAAGCACACACGGAGCTATTCCGATCGCCTCCGGTCTTTGTCTATGGCAAAGGGCCCCCACCTTGTCTTCATGCATGGTATAGGGGGAGGCCCTCCCGGCCGAGCCTCACGCAATGTGAGGTACCAGACGAGGAGGGCGGTAGCCCGACGAGGAGGGCCTCACATCGCGTGAGGCTCGGCCGGGAGGGCCTCCCCCGGCGTAACGCCCAAGCAAACCACATAGAAACACGGGCCTCCCGCCCGTGAGGCCCGGGAACGGGGGACGTTTTCCCGGGAACGTCCGGGAACGGTACCTCACGGGAGGTGAGGTACGCCGGGCGCCCTTACGAAAAACGACGCGCGGGCGTTACGTTGTTCACACATGCAACAAACATCGTCGAAAAGCTATATCATTAGGACTAAGCACACGATGTCGATCCATGCGCCTCGACTGCTGTGATTCCGACAACAAAGGGGCGGGGGCCCAACATTGTATGCGTCCCGGTGGGAACCAAAAACGACCCCCCCTTCACCATCTGCCTAGTTTGCGGACGGGTGGGGATGCTCTTATGTTGTGGTTACTCTTTCTTGCAATTAAATTCACTTTAATTTGTGCCAAAAAAAACAAAAACAAAAAATAACATACTAGAATATTGGATCACTTTTTGCCTGTCACTATCACAACGGAGAAGGTGCACGCAGCTGCTGAATGTTAACATTCGCTTCAATGTTTTCTTTGGAAAATATCATCCGGCAGTGATGTACAAGTGTGGTGATCTATATCAGGTTGCCAAGTACTTTGGCTGTTGCAAATATAAGAAAAAAAGGCTGTGAACACCATAGACTGGCACAGCGAGAATATGCAACATTTTCCAGCTGTGAAAATACCATATGCATCCTCCCCCCAGATTTAGGGCATCTTAATTTGCAGGCTGTGCACAACGTTGGGGCAAATTGCACCATCTGCTAGTGTGTTATTTTAGAGCACCAGTGGAATCTGTACTTCAGACAGAAGTTCACACATCGAATATGAGCAGCCACGATCACCGCAACATAGCCCACGATAAATCACTTCAACACCCCCCCCAAATAACACTTTGCCCTTGATAAATTCGCAAGAGACCACGTTCTCTGAGTATTTTTTAACCCATGAAGCACCAAGTGTCCATTTGGGAGACAACTTCTTCACTTTGGCTGTAATAATCTTTCGATCCGTACGGTGAAAATTTACAAAAAATTTATCACATCATCTCATATAAGTTCAGCTGAAGATCCTACGGTTACACTCTCAAAAGTTCATCTTGGCAGTTTTAAATCAATGGAGTAGAATGTCTTGGTCCTTTAACCCTTTAGTGCCCATGTCATGTTACTCCTAAACCAATATATTATGTGCTGATTTTTATTTTTGGAACTAAATTTGATGGATATATAATTCCTAATTTTAGTATCCAACCTTGAACTCAAACCATGACCTAAACTTTAGGAAAATCTGTATAACATCCAATAGTTGATGGAATAGATTATAGTGTTTAAAGTTACTGTATTTTGGTAATGAAATTGTGGACTTTAGAGGGTACACTACTTTATCCATCAGTATATTCTTGCAAAAAATCTTGTACTTTGAATAAAAGTGGTTTACATGTGTACTAGGTCAATAGTGTTGCATTGACATATCATATGTTAAGAAAACATTTATACATGATTATTTTTCACTTTTGTTTGCTTGATTGTATACAAAAATGTTCTAATCTTGTACAAATTGAAATGGAAGTTTTGTATGCGATGAGAGAGATCAACAATCACAAAACAATGAAGAATCTCTTAAAGACAAATTTCAATCAAAATTATAGACTAAAATCATTTTACATGGGTATGAAATACAACATAATATGCGGCATGATATTCATTGTATTTTAATGTATTTGATGTAATTTGTGTTGTATTCCTAACCTTTCATAGTAAGACCATATAAAGCAGCACATGAAGCACATCTCCACTTCTAACTTGAGGCATTCTAAAATGCAAGACCACAAGATTTTGCAATACAGAGAATCTCATGATTTCGGTAGAGTAAAATACTGTGGGGAATGTCTCCCATTTGCTTGCATGATCATTGCATATAGCTAACTAAATAATATATGGGAACTCAAGACTTTCTTACCTTTGCCTTCCACCTCTTCTTGAGAAAAAATGAAAGGTGAACTCCGGTTTTTGAAGGAGACCTATATATATATATATATATATATATATATATATAGGTATATATATAGGTATATATATAGGTATTATTCCTTCCCGCATTGAGCCTATTTCCACATGATACATGTTTGTGTTGTCCCCTTCTTATGGTAGATTTCAATAGATGAAGAAGAACTCCGGTCTTCAAAAGCGGCCGGTGTGGATAAAGTGTATGTCCGTTCCACCACTAAATTTATGTCCACTCGATATAGGTTAGTAGTATGAAATTTTGAATATCAAAATGTGGTCAATGTGTTATGTTCAACACTAATCTCTCTTTGAGAGCTTCTTGAACAAGTGTGTGAGATATATTTTTCATGGTTGTTTTATGAACAAAGTCCAATCGCTACATAAACTTATTTGTAGAATATTAAAGTACGAATGTGGCCTTCATTTAGTGGATTGACTTAGTGGAAGACCATGTGCACCAACATGGTGAGAAAAAAACACTCATTAATCCCTGAAATTCCTTGACTATTTTTCAATGAAAGTATTTCAAAGTTGTTCATTGTAGCGGAATTATGAAAAATTAAAACAATGTCATTGCATTCATCTCCAACCGTAAGATTATAATCTATACTCAAAATCCCACATGCTCACAAATTTTCATTATGATCTATAACCCCACGGATTGAAAGATCATCGTATTCGAAGCATTTCCAAAAGTAACCTTGAAGCAACGCAGAGAGGTTAAAAATAACCAAGACATTTTTAGATTTTTGAAAAATTCATTCTTGTGTAAAGTGAAAATCCAAATGGTTAAAAAAAAAGTTGTGCTTCTTCATGAAGAATTAAAAATCAAATGATAAAAAACGTAAGATCTCTTCATACGAGGAAATTAAATTTGTCTCTTTTCACTGGAGCCAAGAAAGAACGAAAGTAAACGAAGCTAATTGTTTAATAGAAGATTTAATGGCAGCTGCTATTTTTCTCACAGAATCAGAGGGCTATGTCAACTGATGCATTTAATGAATCTGTTCATGCGACTATTGAATTGGTGATCATCTGACCTTCAGAAAAATGAATCATTTTCTCATGCTCCTAATAGAATCATAAGCTGAGATTTCATAATAGTTTGCGACTAGGTTATGGAAGTTTTGTAGATGGCGAGCTTGCTGAATTATTGGTCACCTTCGTCCGCTTATCAGTACATTTTGTCACCGAGAAATCTAGTGTGACATGCATATGATGTGTGGAGCTGAGAGCATGCTTGTCTCAATCATTCACATGCACATGTTCTAGTTACGCAGAGATGAGCGCACTGATGTTGAACTCGTGGTAACTGAGACAGCTTGAACAGAGCTGCGGTCCTCTTCCTTTCAGACAGCGTAGTAGTTGTGACAGTTTCGTAGACCCTTGCTATGCAGTATGCATCCTAAGTTACACCAGAACGATTCAATTATGATCACATCTTCTCCTACTTTTGGAACCCTTCAGAGCAAACCCAAGTGGGTAAGCTTATTCACAATTCAACCACAGAAATTACAGCAGGCAGTTGAGGCAACTCAGTCGGATCACGACAAGAGAGCCTACAGAAGTATAAACTCAGAAATCCAAGAGGAAGAGATACCGAATCATTCTGGTCGATCAGTCACATACTGTACAAGGAGAAACTAAATTCCATGCAGATTCTATGCAAAATAATCAGAAAAAAAGCAGGATGGTTGAAATCGGCTTGGAAAGCACTACAGCAGTGTATGCGAACAGTCAAAGTGACGTCCCTCACTTGTCAGATTCTTAAACTCGACATGTGTAGAATGTCTGAAGAGCTCTCGAACATAATCTCATTTCTGTCATGGCCGACAGCAGCATACCAAGCCAAGAGGAATGATCTGCAAGTTCTGATGAAAAGGCAATGTACAGTATTCACGACAAAAGAGACTCACTGCACCGAAGGACTTACAACCTACAACCTACTCCGAAGAAGCCCAAACAGGGATCTATTGAGTTGAGCCTGGTTTTTGAAAACTTACAGTTCCAGCAACGGAATGTCCCGCTGACTCCATCGTATCCTTGTTCTACACATCGTACATGAAACAGAAGCATCCGTCCACGCTAGGACTCAACAAACTGAAGCTCCACAACGTCGTCAAGTGCACCCGGAAGAGGCGATTGTATGCAAAAGAGACCGATTAGTCTCGATGGAGCAACCGAAGTCTTCCATTCCAATCACCATCTCTTCTCTCCACCTGCATGTCCTCTGAATATGGAAACATGAGGTAGAGCAATGCAGGCGTCAACCTACATAAACAGACGGAGGCTCCAGTGTTGTCAAATACATCCAGGAGGTGCATACCGCTGGAGCAAACGACGCCTTCCAAAATCCGAATCACCATCTCTACTCTACACCAGTCAAATGTTCTTTGAACATCTTATCATCACTGGAAACTCCATGAGGCAAAGCAATGCGTCCAAGCTTGGCATCCTCCTTCGTGAACAAACTGAGGCTCCACGATGTCGTCAAATGCATCCAGAGGAGGTGATCACCTCAGAGGAGACCGATTAGTCTCGTTGGAGCGATACCAAGCAGACGAAGTCTTTCAAAACCCCAACCACCATCTCTACACCTACCAGTTCTCTGAACATCTTCTTCAACTGCTGAAATCTGTTCGAAATTGGCATCAATATGATACCAAGAAGAGGAAGAAATCTAGAGAAGCTATTCTACACCAGCGTGTTCTCTGTACATTTTCTTCAACTGCTCTGCGCTTTGCTTCATCTCCGAGATGGTGGCCTCCGCTTTCGCTTGCACAGTGCGCACGATACGCAACCGCTCCTGCTCGAACCACTCCTCCACCGTCACACCTTCGTCCTCTACCTCCTCATCCTCCTCCTCTTCTTCCTCTTCCTCCATCTCTTCTTCCTCCTCAATTTGCACCTTCACCTTCACGCTCTCCCCAAACCGCAATAAGTCCCCGTCGCGCAACCGCACGGGCTCGCTCTCCACGAGCACCTTCCCATTCACGTCCGTGCCGTTGGAGCTCCCCATGTCCACGATGGTCCAGCAATCCACGCGCCACTCGATGTACGCGTGCTTCTGGGAGACCGTCGGGTCCTTGATTGGGTACGCATTCGTGCGCGTCCTGCCGATCGTCACGCGCGCCAGATGCGTCGCCACAAAGCTCTTGCCCTCGCCCGGGCCGCGCTCCATGCTCAGCGTCAGCGGCAGCCTCTCCATCGCTGCTCCACCTCGTCAGTAGCCAAATCTCCCTCTCCTCCTCAACAGCCCATCGAACTCACTCCGCCACAGTTACATCCATGAACGCAAAACAGGGGCGCTCTTCCAACGGTCACTTCGTAAAACTACGAAGTCTCCAGAAACGCTCCACCAACATTCGCGTCAACAGAATGGAAACAACTAGAACCCAACTCAATTGCAACGCTACCAAGCGATTCGAAGCTACGAAACGCTTCACAGATCACTCGAAATCGACGGAGCGTGAGAACGAGGGAAGCGATTTTCGAATTCGAAAGTGGACGAAGATGCGAATCTCGGGCAAGTCTGAACGGTTATCGTCGCTTTCTGGAGGAATAGTGCCGAATATTGGACGTGGGTCGACGGAATGAGAGCCGAGTTCTGAATGTTAGGAGTGCGGAGTCTGCTTACTTGATGGGCTTGTAGAATCTGGGTCTTGCTTGAAGTGAAGGGTGTAGCCCCGGCCTCAGTACTTCACAGAACAGTTTGGAGCTGATTTCGGGTTTAGGGTTTCTGTTTCATTTGGTCTTTTCTGATATGTATTCGACTTCCTCATTGTCTTGCCCAGATTGTTTATTTTCACAATGGAAGTAGTGCTTGAATACTCCAATGAAACGGGGACCCTAATTTCATATCAATTGGGCTTCGTAGCAACGGAGCTTGACATGCTCTGACCCTCACTCGGTGGAGCTTCTGAAGAGAGGAGATTGAGAAGCGAATGTTGATGAGGTTAGAAAGAGATTGCAGCCCAATGCGACCATGTCTTCTATCATGGAACCTGTCTTATTTCGTAGATAGGATATTGATGAGGTTACATGTTTGCAAGCTCTGTCATGAAACCTGTCTTGTTTCGTAGAAAACATTGGTCCATCTGCTCTATGTTGAGATGCTATCATACTTGCTAGCTCTGGCGATCATTGTGCAAACTGTTTTAGCGCATTGAATGTCACATGACTTGTTGATGGAACAGGTTGACGGATCCATCACTAGGGGCAGAAGACCACTTGGTAATCGCTGCCGGTGGCGCAGCTGTACACCGAGCCGGCGTCGTCCTTGGAGTAGGAGTAGGACGTGGGGCAGCGGGCTCGGAATGCGCGCGTGCCGGGGGTGGCGAAATTGCCCGTGCCGTCCGTGTTGTAGCATCCGTTCCCCGGCGGCCCCGTCAGCTTGTTGGGCGCCTTGCAGAAGGCCGCGAGGTCGTTGTAAGGGATGTTGCACACAATCGATGTGCATCGCGTTCCTGATGGCGTCACTCCTCCTGCGATCTTCGTCACCGCCATCTTCATCGGCAAGTTGTAGGCATTCTGCAGATCAAATCTCCAGGAGTAAGAAAACACGCTATTCCCTTTTAAATAAGAACATAGATTGCGGTGTCCGTTCCATGTGGTTTTTTGCATTCAACTTCCTGATCTTCTTGTGCACACATATCTCTGATGGACGTAGCGCTCAATCCTATGTTCCTGAACATGATGCTGACTAGTTTCAGTGAGGTTTTGGAAAATGGGCATGATGTTACTGACCACGTTGCTGATGTCGTACCAGTCTTGGCCTCCGGCGTTGATGGTGATCTCGGCGAGGTTGGCCTGAGGCTTGGCGGCGTTGCCGAGCGATGGGTTGCCGCTGTTGCCATCAAACCCCCAGATGAGGCCGGCCTCCCACTTCGCACCCACATCGATGGTGGTCCTGCCGCCGCCGCCGTTGAGGACGTAGCAATTGACTGGGGCGTTGCAGCAACCGGTGGCGCAGACTGTCTTCACTCTCAGGCATCTATTGACAATCTCAATCTTAGCACCTGCACAATGTATACACATGACAAATCAGATGAATGCTCAATGTAGCAGGGTAAGACGTGAAATTCTCACGATGTTGTCTCCCTATCCCTCATCTCAACTTCGTCCTGCTAGTACCACTCCAAGATGAATTAAGCTCTGATGAGGAAATGAGCAGAACAGTTGTAAAAGCTCTCCAATGCTACTAACTGGAAGGAACTGATCCAGAGAGAGTACCATTTACAGGGCTAAGCGCTAAGAGGAAAATGGCAGCAAGCTGAAGAAGCATCGCCATCGAAACACTTGTACCAGCCATCGGTGATAACTTGATTCCGGCTCAGGAAGGAAATGCAGGCACAGGAAGGGCTTGCAGACTGTGAGAATGGGGGTGAGTAATATAAGTTACTCTGGAATGGGGGTGAGTTATATATGCTGCCAGACTTTTATGTGATGCATTGAATATCATTTTCCTCTTACCGCTTACAGCATATCATATTCATACCTTTGGGTGTTATTTCCCACTTACCACATAGAGAATATAATAATCATGCCTGATTACCAAATTTTCTGAGATACTGTGCCATCAGGATGGCAGTCTTGTCACTTTCTGTGTAAGCAGACATGGTTTTGAACAAGCACGCGATCTGGACACCGGCAGTAAGCTGCACTTCCCTTTTTAGTGATTAACCCCTAAAGGACCAGAGTCTCCTTTGGGGGGATTTCTGATTTTGGGCATTTCTGATTTTGGGCAGGTTCCTAAAATTCGAAAAAAAATCTTTTTTCTCTGAAGTTTTTATTCTAGATTGCCTCTGATAAGATCTTGGTGGAGATGTTTTTATTTTATTTTTTTAATTTGTGGTTTGAAAGTTAGTACCACTTAAAGTCAAAAGTGGGGACTCCGGGCACCTCCAAATTTTTTGACAAAAGTTTCTATTGGCATTGAGATTTTTCACACGTATAAAGAATATTTCCTTTTTTGGATTTTTTTTAAAAAAAATCTTGTCTTTAGTGTAAAAAGGCGTTTTATTCCAAGTCAAACATTTTCACACATTGTCGGGCAATGGGGGAAAAAAACTTCATCTTTTCTACATAAAACTTAGAGATCTTCATATTTTTCACTTTTTATATTTCAACAACAATATGTGATGAAAACCTTCTTATTGACCATTTGGATTATCATTTGAATACATACGTAGTTCACAAAAAAATAAAATGTGAAATGGCAATTTTTGAACCTCCACTACTTGCACACTTGTTTCAAATATGCTACACCCCTTTTTTACCTCTAAAAATTGGTGTGTTGGGAAATAACATCATGCTTAAGACAATGGTAAAAGATTTAGACCTTGTACAATGAAAAAATTAAATACAAAATGAAGTCAAAGTCTGTTGATCTACTCAACACAAGGAAGAAAATGAACCATTGTTTTGACTTCAAACACTAAAATCTATCAATCCGTGCCGTGGATTGCAACCAAAATTTCGAGGCATGTTTATGTAGAAATCTATTTTAAGATCTTACGGTTGAAAATCCAAAATTCACTTTAAAATGTGATTTTCATATCTCTTTTTGGCAGTGGCAGTTTTGGACTGGTTTTAGAGCGAAAGTGGTCGTGGTCCTTTAGGGGTTAAACGCGGTGTTGGCTTTGGGATTTTCATTGCTGATCGATCCTGCCGAAAGTAGGTGGCATGTTTGACATTGAAATGAAGCTGGGCCAACGCAGACTGTTTGTTCCAACTAAACAGTGGACATGACCCTTTCTGAACAGATGTTAATCATCGAAGGATCAAACTTCCACTACACTGAAATTGACATTTAGTGTTCAGCACATTAAATAATCTATAATTCCATATTTCTATACTCTTGATGAGTATTATTAGTAACTATGTTTACAATGATCCCCCTCTTTGCATAGTATAGATAGTTTTGTTCTTGTCAAAAGTAATAACTCTTAGCATTCCAAATCAATTAGTGTGGTAATTGGACAAGCTCGGTATATGAAGTTACTAATTTTTTTTTAGGATTTTGAATACAGTCAGACCTTGATAAGTGTTAGGGGTTGGGAGCATACTTTTAGTTAACACTTAGACACTAGTAACACATAACACTTATAGAGGGTGATGCCGATGATTTATAACACTTATAAAAAATAACACTTAGAAGAATTAAAAAGGTAAATACATAACATTTATAGAAAATGGATGAAATTACAAAATATTGATTCATTATTCATCTAAGTCCGTCAAAAGAATGAATCAATAGTACTTTGGCGAGTTTTTGCTACACGCCAAGATTCTACTTCCTTTTCTAGTGCTGCAATATTCCTAATAGATAACATGGTATCATTAAATCTTTGCTCCAAGAACTTCTTCAAAGTTTGAAGAGCACTACCTACAACTTGAAAGCCTACAACTTCTTCTACTATATCGTGAGGATTAGCTTCATCAGCATCACTATCTTTGTGTTCACTACCTTGTTCTTGAGATGGAAGCATTTCAATAATTTCTTCATCAGTAAGCAGATAAGGGTTATTCAAATCAAACTCGAGCTTGTAATTATGGACTTGACGTTGGGCACCTCGGTGATTCCATTAAAGTATTCTTTTTGCTTTACTATTCTTCCAATATTCATCTCAGACGCGTTTACTTGAAAGTGTGCATTGGCCCATGCACTTAATGCTCTATTGATAATCTTTCCACCACTAGCTAACACAATTTCACGATACTGAATAATCTCTTGTTTTTGCTCTAACGTGAACTCATGACCCTTTGCCATTGCAAACTGTAGGAAATTTACTATAAAAATTATATCTTCTATCAATGAATTTGCAATACAAATGAAAACTCTAACAACATATATTCTATGAATGAGTTCTCAACACAAGTAATAATTTTATAGCCTTCAGTCCCTTCTTATAATCTTGGCCGCCTTACCTAGTTGCCTTTTATTTTTAAGTTTATAAACTTAAAAGTACACTTATCTATTACTTTATGAACTTAAAAATACATCTACCTATCAATTTGTTTCTAGAATGGACATCTAGTGTCACTTTGCAACTAGAAACTATTACCTTCCCTAAAAATTATCTCCCCCCAAGCAATGGCTCTTACGAAAAGCCTTTTTTTGGAAACTTATCACTTACCGAGGTAAAATTAACAAAGTTGGGAGCGCGACATTGCGTATCACTTAACACATAACACTTACTAGTCTTAATTTTAAAGGAGCGGAAATCTCCATAACACATATAGAGTTTTAACACTTATTGAGGTAACACTTATCGAGGTCTGACTGTACATCTAACCAACAAAACTTCCTTCTAAAATTTTACAAAAATAAGCCTCTGTATAGCAAAATTTCACACCAAGAAGAGTAAAAGTTTTTGGGTACTATGAAAATAGAAATTCTTATTCTTCCACATATATAGGCATCAGATTCTCAAAATTTGCAGTTTTCTTTATTTATTTCCTCAAGAAAGCATGATAAACATTAGAGTTTTCCTGAAAGCGCACCCTGAAGAGGAATGCCTATAGGAATATGGAATGAGACAGGAGGAAATTTTTTTACGCACGAGAATAAACGTCCAAAAATCTCATACTCTCTTTTTCTGCACCAATGAGATGCACAACAATCAATGCTCTTGGATCCTACCCCATGCAAGCTAAAGCTCCCCCATAGTACCCCAAGTTCCCAAAAGGTTGACCGGTGGTTCCCCCACACCTTTCCCAAGCCAAGTCACCATGCGCATGTGGTCCCAGTTACTAACATAAGACCCTAAGATTTGTGGTGAAAGATCCTTTACTCTATTGTATTTGCAGAGAGCAGACCCTACAAAGTTTGCTTTGTTTAGCCTCCAATAATCTTATATTCTTCACAAATAAAGCGGTCTACAATAAATTGAACACATTCTTTGAAACCTAATATTGCACCCCGAGTAAATTATCAATCCATCCTTTAAATTGCAAGCACAAGTCACAACTTAGTTGTAAATAATTAATTATTGGAGGTTGCCTGATAAAAATCTAACCTTGAAAAGAGACCTAGTGAATATATAAGGTAGGAGAACCCAAAATGGACTAGCCACTATGACTTCTCCTTCCTAGATTTCATGGAGGAAATGTAGCCAGTCATCACAATTCATTGGTCAATGTATAAGTCGTGTGAAGACATGCTACATTTCGTCCTTGGAATCTAGGAAGGGTATTGAAAGGAGCGATATTGGTCACCAGCCAATTTTGGGTTGTCCTGCCTTTTCTTCAACTTTCTTGTCCATGACATATACATATGCAAAACCAAGGTTAATAATTTGACCCGCTCTAGAGAATTTTCCAATTTTTTAATTGTGTTAACATTATCTGATTTTATGTTAACTCTCCATCAATAGAGCCTATGATCATGGCATCAATCCCAATTTCCATTCTACTCTGTACCCTAATTTTTCATTAAATATGAGTGAAGTTTTTAGTATTTCATTTCTAGAGATGAGATCACAATGTCTTGTATACGTCACATAAATCACAATTCTTTTGTGAATTTTGAGATTGTGTCTTTTTGTAAGAAAAGTGAAGAGAATTCATACGAAATATGAAAAGTTCACCCACAAAGTTTGCTTAACCCCTAAATTTCTTTGACTATTTCAAACCAAAAACACTTCAAAGCTGGTGATTCTAGTGCAATGAATAGGGAAGAAAACAAAAAACTTTTATTCCTAGTTTTAACAATAGGATCTCAATTGATATTCATTAAGTAAGATACTTACAAAATTTCATAAACTTTGACCGCATGGATTAAAAAATCATAGTATTTGAAGTAAATAAATTGATTCATTTTCTTTTCTACATCGAGTGAATCAACACACTTTGAATTCACTTGGTGTCATGTTTTGCACTAC
The DNA here is from genome assembly GCA_963971425.1 of Bryoerythrophyllum caledonicum. NCBI lineage: Eukaryota > Viridiplantae > Streptophyta > Bryopsida > Pottiales > Pottiaceae > Bryoerythrophyllum > Bryoerythrophyllum caledonicum. The sequence continues at coordinate 11,885,370 of OZ020521.1, read as the reverse complement.
ACAAGGTCTAAACGCAAACACCATCATGTTAAGTTTGATATTAGTTCCTTGTACAGTACAATGGGGTGACACCCAAATTGGTGCCGTGTGCAATTCGAGGGATAGTGTCCACACTACTGCCAACTTTGACACCCTCCAGAGGACTGAAAATTTGTTATTTTACCATAAAATTGTAGTCACAAAATCACCTTTATATTGAGGACATGTAAAACAAATTTCAAGGCCAGGAGATCTATAAAAAAAAATGTATTCAAGATTTACCAACAAGGGGTAGCTGTAAGAAAAGTTTCACATCTGCCACCTTTGACACCTTCCCAAGGATTGAAGATTTTTTTTTCCCAATTGAATTTTTGGAGTGGAAAAATATTTGTGTTAACTACACGTGTGAAAAAATTCAAGTCCAAAAGACCCACAAAAAAATGACAGTCCAAATATGTCAAGAGGTGTAGTTGTGAGAAACAAAGGAGAAAATTGTTCCACATTTTCCAACTTTGACAGCCTCCTTAGGGCTGAGAATTTGTTATTTCAACATGAAATTTTTGTCACAAGATCATTGTTATGTTGATAATATGTGTGAAAATTATCAAGGCCAAAAAATACACACAGAAATAGTTATTCAAAATCTACCAACGTGTGTAATTACAATAACGAATTCAAGGACATGGTGAAAATGTTGAAATATCTTTAACACCTCATGATTCCTCATTGAATTTATCCATGTGACACAATGCCTTATCATAAATGCATCTTTTTTTTTATAACATCCAAATGTAGGAGTGTGGAGTTGTCACATCAAGAAGAAAGCACTTGCATCATACACGCATGACGAAGTTTCCCCCTCTAAATATCAATTGAGCACTATTGTATAAACTTAAGGGAATGTTGTGTCTGATTTGTGAGCATTGAATGTTGAAGTAATGGTGAGAGCAGAGAGAAAGAGTGTGTTATGTGTGAGACATGGAGTAATGTATTGCATGAGTAATTTTGTCATGTCTGCTTATGCATATTGAGTGATGTGTATGTAGGTATGCCTGCTGCTTATGCTTGCTAACCTAGATAATTTAATAATGCCTGATTATGCGTGCTGAGCGATGTATATGTAGTCATGCCTAATGGATTGAGTGATGTGATTGAGTGACTGATTTTGTATGAAATTGTTAATGATGTTAATGAGAGTTCAAGGTTATGCTAGCTTAAAAAAAGAAAGTCCAACATATTTCAGATGTCAATTTCAGATGAAATTTGTGGACGTATGATAGGTATGATTGAGGGAGGGAGTACTCAAGTTCAAATTGCAGCTACTATTGGCGTTTCCGTTACAAGAGTTCAGAAGTTGGTGAATTTTTTTTAGAGAAGATGGAACTTACAAGCGCGAACCTTGTGGTGGTAGTCACACTACAAAACTTAGTGATAGAGATGTGCGCAGTGTTTAGCGTAACTTAAAAAAGAACTGTCGCATGTGAGTATTAGATATTGCCAATATATGCCCTACTCCAATGTGTAGACATACCATTCAAAGGCTCTTACGTAGAAGTGGCAGTTTCAATCGAATTGCAATTAAGAAACCTTTTTTGACACCTCGTCACATACATCAAAGGTTGGCTTTTGCTTAGAAGTACCGTAGATGGAGCACACAAGATTGGGTACAAGATGGAGCGCACAAGATTGCAAAGGATTTCGTGGAAGTGGTTTACAAAGGGGATTTATCTCATTTCATGGATAAAGTTCCACATGCAATGCTCATGGAAAATGGCGCACCCGTCCATCGCAGCAAAATATATGAAGAATGGAGACAAACACGCCTTCTTGAGAAACTCAATTGCCCTGCAAACTCTCCCAATCTCAATGCAATTGAAAACCTGGGGAAAATTCTAAAAGATGTAGTACAACGTGACAAGGCATGTCCTAGAAACATTGATGTGTTAAAGGTAGTTCTTGAAAGAGAGTGGAAGTCAGTTAGTGATACAAAGCTCCTTCAATTATGTCATTCTATGCCCTCTAGGTTACAAGCACTGATTGATGCTAATGGAAGACATACACGTTGGTAGATTTTGAGTTATTAATTTTTTGTGTATCTTTTTGCCTTGAAAATTTTCACACATGTTATTAACATAACATAAATCTTGTGACAAAAATTTCATCTTGAAATAACAAATCCTTAGCCCTAGGAAGGTTGTCAAAGTTGGAAGTTGTAAAACAATTTTCCCCTTTGTTAATCATAACTACACCTGTTGGTAGATTTGGAATATCATTTTTTGTGGGTCTTTTGGACTTGAATTTTCACACGTATAATCAACAAAAATATTTTTCCACTCCATGGGAATTTTTTTTTCAATCCTTGGGAGGGTGTCAAAGTTGGCAGATGTGAAACTTTTCTTACAACTACCCCTTGTTGATAAATCTTAGATATATAACTTTTGTATAAATTTTCTGGCCTTGAAATTTGGTTCACATGTTTTCAACGTAAAGGTGATTTTGTGTCTAAAATTTCATGGTAAAATAACAATTTTTGAACCCTTGGGAGGGTGTCAAAGTTGGTAGTAGTGTGGACTCTATCCCTGGAATTGCACAAGGCGCCAATTTGGGTGTCACCCCATTGTACAGTACTATCAGACATACAATCACTAGCAAAACCAATTAACCCTTCACTGCCCTGGAAGCCCAAAATGGAACTCTGTAGGTGCTAAAACTCAATTTGCATGAAATACATGAGGAATTAGGCTTTGAGATATAAGGTTTAGATTTGCGCACATGTTACATGAACACACTCCAACAATCAGATCATGATTTGGATTTATAGAACTCTTGGAAAAGCTAGGAATACTACACAAAATACATCAAATACAGTGAAATATAGTGAATACCATACCACATACTATGTTGTATTTCACACACATGCACATCGATTTTGGTCTTAAATTTTGATTGAACTTTGTCTTTAAGACATTCTTCATTGTTTTGTGATTGATGATCTCTCTCCTCAACTATGAAACTTCCGTTTTGATTTGTATATGGTTGGAACAATTTTGTATACAATCAAGTAGAAAAAAACAAAAAATCACCAATAATTGTGTATAAATATTTTCTTCATTTATGATATGTCAATGCAAAGCTATCAAAGTATCAACCTAGTACACATGTGAACCGCTCTAATTTAAAATAAAAAAATTCTTGCAAGAATTTATGATGATTAAAGTAGTACACCCTCCAAAATCCACAATTTTCACTACCAATATACGGTAACTTTAAACACTATTATCTGTTCTATCAACCGTTGGATGTTGAACAAAATTTCCTCAAAGTTGAGGTCATGAGTTAGATTCAATTTTATAAGGTTAGATATTGATATTAGACATTGTATTTCCATCAAATCTGATTCAAAGAAAAAACCAGCAGAAATTTTGGTTTTTCTAGAAACATAGCTGGGCAATAAAGGGTAAAACACTGGGTAATCACAACTTTGATTGTCATTAATTGCAAATTGACAAGTGGCATGCTCTAGTTCAAAGGGTGATCACCTTCTATTTTAAGTTGAGATTTGTAAAACTAATTGTACAAATGGCAATACATTTGTGTGGATGGCTGTTGGTCTCATCTCTCATTTGATCACTTTTGACAACCCATAAAATGCAAAAAAATTTGAGCTGATGTGCACAAATTTGTGAGAGATCTTCCAGTGGCACTTGTTGAACTTTGATTTCTCTTGTCTCTGATAGTTGTATGCACAATTATCGCTGCTGTACAAGCCTTCTTCTTTAGTGTTTCAAGATGCCCAAAGCATTATGTCGACATACTCAAGATAACGTAGTTTTGATGCTCTGGAGTGGATATTCACACAGGGAGATAGCAAATACTTTGCATGTGAGTGTGGAAAGTGTCTATAACCTTTGTTAGATACGTGTTTCCGATGTATATTGCTTGCATGTAGGTAGACCTCAAAAATTGAATAGAGTACATGAACAAAGTTTTGTGTTAGAAATGGTGAGGGGAAGAATGGGTACTTGTGCAGATGTAGCAAGGTCTGTGCAACAAGTATTGGGAATGAGAGTGAGCTCTCATTCTATCAAGCGTGCACTTCATTGAGCTCGTTTACGTTCACAAACAAAGGTAAAAAAAACCACATCTGTCTTCCAAAAATGTGAAGGCACGTTTAGAGTTTGCTAGAACCCACGAACACTAGATTGTAGAGGATTCAAGCTGAGTTATCTTCTCAGATGAGAGTAAAATCAACCACTTCAATTCAGATGAAGGGTTTGGCGTTGGACATGAGAGGCGATGCCGCTTTAGGTATGAACTATCAATCAAACAATAAAACATGGAGGTTGGGGATTGTGGTTTGGGGGTGTATGTGCATGCATGGACCTAGATTGATATGCAAAGTAGAGGGGCGCATTAACAAGATTCGTTATCGTGACATTCTAGAAGAAAATGTCCACAGGGTAGTTTCCAAGTTCAACTTAGACCCTTCTCGTGTCATCTTCCAACAAGAGAATGCTCCCATTCACACAACAAAGATGCTTCAAGAGTGGTTCTCATAGCAACCTTTTACTCTTCTACCTTGGCTTACTCAATCGCTTGATTTGAATCCCATTGAACACATTTGGTCCATTCTCAAACGGAGATTCAATCAATAAGAGAGACCTCCAACTGGATTAATAGAATTGTGGGATCGTGTAATAGAAGTTTTCCACTCTACTACTCCAGACGATTGTAGGAGGCTTGTAGAAAGCATGCCACATAGTAGGTGCAGGCAAAGTATTGAGAAATAATCTTTCATGGGTTGGCAAAACTAATCAAATGCATAGGTGAACTTTGGATTTTTCTCAATCTTTTTAGAGCTCTAATTTGAAGGCATTTCCCCTCTAATATGTACTATACATTGCATGGTATGTTAACAAAATTACCAGTTCCAATTTCATGTGTTTATGTTTTGGCCAGAAAGGATTAACCCCTAAAGTCGAAATCGACCAGAATGTGGTCGATCTGACTCTGGTCAGGCTCTCAGTTACTAAATTTAGATAGTATGAAGTTCAACTTTTGAAAGGTTGTAGAGTTTTCCCATACCTTTAAAATGACACCATTCATGCTTCAAAATTCCTCATACTTTAGGAGATATTCACGGTCAAAGTTTGAAAACACTGTTAGGGCATGCTGAAATCTGCCCAAAACTGCGGTATATGCTCATTTATTCTCAAAATCTGCCCAAAATCAATTAGATCGCAGTAACTTCAAAAATTCACCAAAAATTGAGATTTTACTTTTTTTCGAATTTTGTTTTTCGTACATGTAAAAGAGGTAGTAAATCATGATCTCACCGTTTGGATTTTCAATCCAATAATTTTTTACATGCCTTTTTAATTGTTGAAAATGGGCATTTGTATTTGTATTTCAGCATACCTCCATGTGAAAAATTAAGCATTTCTTTAGGTTTTATAGGTCCTATGAGGGTAAAAATTATATGGACATATTCCTTACTCACATAGGAACAAGAATTTGAAGAGCGTCATGTCAAATTTCCTTTCAAAAATGGTTTTTTTGGCCCCCAAAACATTAGTTTTCCATTCTACAACAAGGAAAAAAATAAAAAATTCAACTTTGAACATTACGATCTCACAAATGGTGAGGAATTTGAATCTAAGATTCGGTATGCATGTACATGTACAAGTTAGGTACTAGATCTTACGGTTATTTACTCGAAAATTTGTCAAAAGTTAAAAATTTTCACCTTGCATTGAAAGAGGGCAGTTTTGAGGGTTTTTGGCAGTTTTGAGGGCTTTCGACTGTAGGGGTTAAATGAAGTGTTTGCAAATGTATGATCGGTTTTGACAGCCACAGGACTACAGCACCAATGTGCAATATGTGCTCTGTTTCTGACAACTCCAAAATGCACCATCGGGGGTACATTTCTATATTTCCGTTCAAGAGAGAATGAGTGCTGGGCCCAAGCGAAGGGTCAACTGAGTGGGTCGCCCAAGTACGTTTCTGTGGCGGCTACTTGAGGACCCCAAACCACAGCTGTCTATTGTTCGACGTCTCTAGTACGATATCAGCCATTACGTTGTTTCCAAACGTTCAGGAATTCCGCTGCAGCGTCGTTTTTCTCGTGACGAGGTAGTTTCCATCACCTTGGTGCCCACGCCCATCTTACGATACAAGAGGTCGAACCGTTGGTTGAGAGGGTTGCACAGGCCAGAGATCGGTTGTCTTGTTGAGATATTTAATTCAGTGATTGATCTATAGCCGTGGGTTGAGGTGGGATTCAAGTTTGAGCATCTATCAGTGAACCGGTGATCAGCCATGGCGAGTTCTCCGCAGAAGATGCGTGCAGTCCAGTTCTCCAAGTTCGGAGGAGGAGCTGCAGCTCTAGAGGTGAGTATCGGCAACACTGGCCGACTGCGAGTACTTCTCTTTGCTGTGAATCAGTGTTTCTTCATCTTGCAAGTTGCAGGTTTTCGTTGTTCCTCTCTCTGCTGTAGCTTCTCTCCTCCTTGGGTTTCGATATGGTTGCTTGTGCGAATTCAAAAACCTAGTTCTGCTTCATTTAGTTCACATGGACCTTTATTTATTTATATATATATATATATATATATATTTGTATATATTTGTATATATTTGTATATATTGTTCTACCAAAACCGTCTGGGGTTTATGTGACTTACTTCCGTACCTTGGTGTCATCTGTCCCAATGTTTCCATTTTGGGTCCTTCTAGTACTGTTCTAGTTAATGGCCACAATCTTGAATATTCTTACCCTCCAAGGCAAGCCCCATTTGAGTGGTTGGAGCCCTGAAATTGTTTTATTGAATCAATTATCGAGGTGTAAATCTAAATGGTTCTTGTTGCTAACATGGCAGCATGTAGAGGTGCCAGTGCCTGTCCCTAATAAGGATCAGGTACTTGTGAAAGTGGAAGCTGCAAGTGTGAACCCAGTTGACTGGAAAGGCGTCCAAGCTGGTGCAATGAAACTGCTGTTTATTCCGGCCAAGCTTCCATATACAGCAGGTGCAAACGTGTACTGTTTCATATGGATTGACCAGTGCTAGGGTTAACTCTTTGAACGGGCAGACATTGAGAAACATGACTTGGAATCAACGTTGCAGTGTGTTGATCATGCTAACATAGGTTTCATTCTACATACAGGCACCGACTTCGCAGGCACAATTGTTGGTCTTGGCCCTGGTGTGACGACCTTTGCAATTGGTGACAAAGTTTCCTGTTCCACATTCCTCAAGGTAAGGAGGCACCACAATCATTGCTATCATTCCTTGCCAAGTTTCCCATGAATCCAGACACTGGATATGCATTACATTTTTGGGGAAATTTCTCTCATTGCCAACTCAATTCCCTATTCATTGTTAGTGTCTGATTTTGTGATAGCGTGAATTCAATCTGAGCGTCGTTGGCTGTTAAACCGTCTGCTTTTGTAAGTTCTGCCAATCAAGTCTGTACTCTGATGTGCAGATTGGAGGATCTATGGCCGAGTACGCTGTGTCAGATATCAAAACCACAGGAAAGAGACCAGAGAATGTATCAGCAATTGATGGGGCCTCCTTTGGCATTGCAGGCCAAACTGCTTTGCAAAGTGTGCGTGATGCTGGAGAGATTAAACTCGATGGAAGCTCCACAAACAAGAATGTGCTCATCACCGCGGCTTCTGGAGGCGTGGGCTCCTACGCTGTACAGGTGTGTGCTGGTCAATCCCTTCACATGCTTGCACATAAGCATGGCATAATCTACTGAGAAGACAATGCCGATTAACGTAGTGGATGTGTACGGTTGCCTGTTCAGCTTGCGAAGTTGGGAGGTGCGCATGTGACCGCGACCTGTGGGGCTCGGAACGTGGATTTGGTGAAGAGCCTCGGGGCAGACGAGGTGCTGGACTACAAGACCCCCGAGGGAGCCAAATTGCAGAGCCCTTCTGGCAAGAAGTACGACGTGGTGATCCACTGTGCGGAGTCACAGCCCTTCCTCACCTTCAAGCCCCAGCTTGCCAGGACAGGGAAGGTCATCGACCTCACTCCGGGGGCCAAAACGTATCTCACCATGAGTGTCCAGCGCGTGACTTTTTCGAGCCAGAAAATCCTGCCATTTGTCGTGGCTACCAGCGGGAAGGACCTGGCTTTGCTGGGAAACCTCGTCAGCGAAGGGAAGCTGAAGACGGTGGTGGACTCCACGTTTCCACTGTCCGGGGCGGAGCAAGCATGGGCGAAGCAGATCGATGGGCACTCGACTGGAAAGGTCCTGGTGAGTCCAATGGACCAGTAAGCACGCACATGTCAATGTTCTGTAAATATATTTGTTCTGTATTTGCACCAGAAATAATTGTATTGTCTCATACCGTGCACATTGAGATCTCGGCTACTTCTAGTTCGTGGAGGATAAAGCGTCCTGAGTGACTCAATGTTGTGATGTATCAGTGTTAATGTTCTGTAATTATTATTCCTGAACCTCACCAGTAGAAACGGAATCTTGTGATCTCATCGTGTCCACAAGATCGAACGACTACTTTGGTCACTGTTGTGATAATGTATCAACAAGTGCAACAAGTTCTTCGATCAATGTTGAGACATGGTGTCAACAAGTGCAACAGCCTGACCAGCAGCCTTTGTAGCACGTCTTCGACCCAGCCAGATTAGCCAGCATTCGGCTGGAGCTCACAATCATATTAGCGCTCTGGCGGGCGGTGTTGAGCTGAAACGCCAGCAATTGCGAATGTTGCTGGTTTTGAATGGTCAGGTAAGCCAGGTACTCCTCCGGGTTCATGCCCATGTGCTTGGACGCGTCCCACTCTTGGTCCTCTTCATCTTCTTTCGATGCTTCTTCAGGAACTGGATCCGAATCATCCGCTTGCTCCTGGTCTTCCGGCAGTGCTTCACTTTCCGATGCTTCTCCCTCCACCTCATCCCGGGGACACACCGGATGCGCGTCGAAGTCGCACATGGCGCAGTGGTAGTGGAGGCCGCGGCAGAGGCTCTCCTTGCACACGTCGCAAGTCCTGTAGGCACCGTTTTCGAGCTTCTGGTGCCTACAGGACTTGCGAAAACGGTGCCTACAGTAGACACGTCTAGCACAAGCTTGTCCTGCAACCGGAGTACTACTGCAAGAACGAGTATGGCGCGTTGTGCGATGCGTGCCAGGGCCCGCTCTACAGCACCAAATGGCTGTACAGGTGCCCCAACAACGCCTGCTACTACGCCGTGCACGCCTCGTGTGGTGAGTTCCCGCGGACGCTCCAGCACCCGAGCCACTCGAGTCACAAGAGGGGTCTACTGCAGGCACTCGAGTCTAGGATGGTACGATCGAGTCACAAGGCGAGTCTACTGCAGGCACGTAGACAAGTAGACACGTCGCAAAGGCGGCTTATCGTACCATCCTAGACTGCTGTTCTGGCTCGTTCCTTTCACTTCTGTCGTGATCCTCATCTCCGTGTCTGGTTGTGTCACTTCTCCTTTCTCGTCTCTCACACCTTGCAGAGATTCCGATCCTGCCAGACTGATCCTTCTAGGGTCTTCGAGGTTTGCTTCACTGCTTAGTTCCTGGGCCTACCTTCGGTTTCAGTCCTACACACTCTTTTCTTTTCGTTTCGATGAATATCAAACCCGCGTTTCTTCCATAACCCTCCATCACCGTCAACGCCGGTCGGTGCAGTGGATTTAGAGTCGTTTAGATCATCGTCGGGAGTTTCGCTGGAGATTGCAAAGTGGGTTGACAAGTTTGGGGAAATTGACTAGGGTCTGGGGTTGTAGAAACCCTAAGTGAGTCTTCGGTGGTGAATTGGTGTTGCTCTCGTCTGCAACCCTCATAGTGAAAGAATCACGATGCGTTAGGCACTGGGGGTTGTGGAGACAGAACCGTTGGGAGTGGAATGTTAAAGTGCGGTGTGTCTGAGTGTCTACCTACACACTTTTTGTCGCTCCAAGATTGCAGGATGCAGATCATTATGTCTGTATTTGGGGCATCTCCTGTGTTGAAGCATTAGTAGCGTGTCTTGTGCGGACTGCTACAACATCCCTGTTGCAGAGGGGTGTGTTTGAGTCTAGCTCATCGTTCTCCCCGAATTTTTACAGATCTCCTCCCATTGTCGTTTTGATACTGGATGGCTTCCCCGACCTCATCTGATCGTGCGAAATGTAAGCACAATGAAGCGGGCGAAGTGTGCAGGTGCCAGGAGTGGGATCCCTCAGAATCAGACGAGTCGTTGTGCGATTGCTGTACGCATCACATGTCCTTCCATGAACCTCGCCATCCAAATGTAGGACACGGTAGGTGTTTGAAGAAACGTGACGATGACAAGGGATCTTCATATGAAGATGGCTGTCAAGAGTTTTGTCCACGTGCTCTGAATTCCAAGGTGTGCGTAGGTTGTGGATGCCATAGAAGCTGGCATGAGAAGGTAGTAGTTCCAGCTAGAGAACAGCTTGCTGGTCCGTCGAATGTACGCAGCCAACAAGAAGAGTCTTTGATTCAAGCTAGTAGCAAAAAGCCTAAGCTTGATCTTGCTATCACCTCAACAAATGTTGATGAAGATGAAGGAGCAATTGGAGCCGGAGGTGGAGTTGACATAGAATGTGAGGATGACGTGCCTGAGGAATGTGGTACTACTAGTGTCGATCCTGGCTTGCAGCATGGAAGAGGTGTGGAGGATGGCAATGTAAGAATCAGGTTTGTGGTGGTGGTATATTGGTATATTTTGTCAAATAGTTGCTGTAACGAATTATGCTGAAGCATTCCTTGGTATTCAAAGTGTGGTTTCTTTCTACATCAATCTGTTCTTGTGCTTGTGAAAATATGGATATGGATGTGAAATGGAAGTGTTAAGTGATAAAGCTTTTTCATACATGTCTGTAGGGATGATCTGCAACCAAAGTACAAAATATTTCTCAGTCACAGTGGGTTCCAAAAGAGCTTTGTGGAGCAGTTGTGTATCGGTTTGGAGCGTACAGATAGATATCCCTTCTTCGATATACGCCGGGATAGTTTACCTGTTGGTAAAAAGTTTCCAAAACGCTTGTTCTCTGCTATTCAACAATGTGAGGTTGGAGTGGTGGTTTTATCCGAAGATTTTTTCACACATTCAAAATGGCCAATGTTGGAGCTTGTGGAGATGGTGAGAGTATCAGAGGAGTTGAAGTTTGGCATGGATATTGTGCCTATATTCTATAACATTTCACGTGAGAAGTGTCGTGACAAAGAGACTCAAAGAGGATGGATTTTGAAATGGGAAGAGTGGGGAAAAAGAGATTTATCAATCAACATTGATAAGTGGGTGAAAGCTTTGAAGATTTTTGGTTCAACAACTGGTCTTGTTTTGAGGAATCCCAGGGAAGAAGTGCAACTGCGACGTGAAGTCGTTGAAGCAGTTTGTAAATTAGTTCTTCCGGAATCATGACCAGATGATTCGGATGTTGAAGGAAAGGACCGGTTGTGCAAGGTATGAGTGCCCACAAACTTCAATAACGTTTAGGATGATACAATCATAGAAGCAAGTTTTGAAACTGTTGTCAAGGAGCTGGTGAATGATACTATGGTAAGTTCTTATAATGTTGACTTTTTTGACATGTTGGATAAAGAACAAATGTTTGGTTTGTAAATGACAAATTATTGTTTATGTATGTTGTTTTGAAGGTTATATTGAATAAGATTGAATCAAATCCTGCAGAATCAGTAGCTGGAGTTCGGGTTGTGGGTCTTTATGGAATTGGTGGTATTGGCAAAACAACCATGTGCAAGGTTCTTTTCAACAAATTCTTCAAGCAATTTTGTGGTAAAGTGTGCCACATTGAGTTGGAAGCAAGAAACTTATTTAAAAGGTGTGTTGCATCCACTGTTGGACCAAAGATCAAATTGGATGATAGAATGATTGATCAATGTGTGGAGGTTTGTCGTTTCAGAAGAGGTGATGGTATCAATCATCATTACCACCCTCTTGCACTCAAGGTGTTGGGGAATGTTTTGAGTGATGAGATGTGTCGTCATGGTTTTGATTCGAAACAATGGGACGCAAAAGTGTCAAAGCTTGGGAAGTCTGATGAGCTTTTAGAGGTAAGGAAGCAAATATTCTCGATTTTGAGGATAAGTTACGACACATTGTCACTTGGAGATCAAATGTTGTTCATAGATGTTGCTCTGTTTGTGAGGCCCATATCTTTCTTGGAGTATGATTCTTTCAACAAAGCGAAGGGCCCAAATTTGTTCGAGTGGCTTGGCACTATCCATGTCAAAACGAACCTTGATGCAATCAAGAAACGGGTGAGTTTTAGATTTGGTCTTTCTCAAAATGCTCGAGTGGCTAGAATTCAAATGATTTGTTTGTTCATGAAAGTAGAGAATTTGATTGAAGACATTTGCTTTCATTGATGTGTTTGTTTGAATAAGAATGAAGGAGTGTTGAGTACTATTTAGGATGTTGATTGAATAAATTTCCGCAGTATGATCTGATTGGTGTTGCTGTGTGCAGTTGGAATACTTGAAGAAGAAGTCGTTGTTGGAGAGTGTGGGTGATGGATCTACAAACGTTGGTATACACGACTTGCGGCGAGAGTTTTGTATTGCAGAAATCGAAGTGGAGGATTTTGCAGATCGGAGATGCGTTTATGATGATCGGGAATGCAAAGGACTTGGAGAAAGTAGCCCATATGGACATTGTAGGGAAAAGCTAGAGAGAATGTGCTTCACATCAAGGGCAGGAATGTGGAAATTTCTTGGATTGCAAATTGATCAATTTGCAAATCTGAAAGTGTTGAAGGTGGTAGGTTGGTTTGAGGTCATGGATCATGTGGAGGTCGATTTGGGGAAACTGCCACATCTCAAACACTTGGAATTGGGAGATATTAGCAAAACCTTCAAAGTGTGTGGACTTAGATCACTCTCAAAGCTTGCATATTTGGAATGGATCGGCATGCCGGACGACGAGGTGTATGCTGAAGATATCGGGTTCCTGACAAATCTGCAGTTTTTGAAGTTGCCAGATGCTAAAGGGTAGAGACTACCAGATATGAGCAAGCTGACATCTTTGCGAGTGGCCTATTTTGCTGGGTGCAAGGAAGTGAAGACCATAATGGATCTAAGCTCAAAGCTGACGAATTTACGAAGCTTGAGTTTGAAGGGGTGTGTGAACTTGCGATACTGCCCCCATTTAAATGACCTACTCTTTAGAAACCCTGGACTTGTCATTTTGCCGTGATCTGGAGGCACTCCCAGATTTGTGTAGTTTTGTGACCCTGGAAACTTTAAACATTTCGAGATGCTCGAGCTTGGCATCCTTGACCAGCACGGGAACCCTGCAGAGTCTGAAACGCCTCTTGCTTTGGTTCTGCCGGAGCTTGGCTACACTGGACTTGACCCGTTTCCCACAGTTGGAGAACCTGGAACTTTACGAGTGCTCGAGCTTGGCTTGCATAACGAGCAAGGAATCTCTAAACTGTTTGAAACGCCTGGAGCTTTCGAGTTTGGGGAGCTTGGGTGCGCTGGACTTGACTCCTTTCCCACAGGTGGAGAACTTGGAATTTTACAATTGCTCGAGCTTGGCTTGCCTAACCAGCAAGGAATCTCTAAACTGTTTGAAGTACCTGAATCTTTCAATTTGCGGGAGCTTAGGTATGCTCGACTTGACCCCTTTCCCACAGTTGGAGAACCTGATGCTTTACGAATGCTCGAGCTTGGCTTGCCTAACCAGCAAGGAATCTCGAAACTGTTTGAAACTCCTGAAGCTTTCAATTTGCGGGAGCTTAGGTACGCTGGACTTGACTCCTTTCCCACATGTGGAGAAGCTGGAACTTGGCGATTGCTCAAGCTTGACAAGCTTGAGCTGTAGTGTCCCATTGCTTGCTCTCAAGGAGCTTTATCTTTCTGGATGCAAGCGGCTGGAGGCACTTCCAGATTTGTGTAATTTTGTGAATCTGGAGTTGTTGATCCTTGCAGGATGCTCAAGCTTGGCCTGCTTGACGAGCACAGGAGCCCTGCACAGTCTGAAATCCCTGAACCTCCGGGATTGTCGGAGCTTAGGTACGCTGAACTTGGGTTTTTTTCCAGAGTTGGAGGAGCTGGTTCAACCAGATGCTCGAGCTTGACAAGCTTGAGTTGTGGTGTCCCATTGCGTGCTCGTAAGAAACTTGATGTTGGTGAATGCAAGCGGCTGGTGGCATGTCCAGGTTCGTGTAATTCTGTTTATCTGGAGACCTTGAGCCTTTGGGGATGCTCGAGCTTGGCCCGCTTGACCAGCGCGTGAACCCTGTAGAGTCGGACCCTTTCGAGTTGGCGGAGCTTCATAACACTAGATTTTGAGTACTTTTCCAGAGTTGGAAAAGCTGGACCACTTCGGCAAAATGATCTTTCAGCTTCAGCGAACGCGGAAATGGCGTAGTGTAGTACTCTTTTCTCTACATGCATAAAATCAGCTTGTGAAAACTTGAAGTGATATTGGGTTCCTTGTTGGATAGTGCACTTCTTTTGAGACGTTACATTATCTGAGACAAATCGATCCAGTACTGAATATTTGCTCAAGTTGGTTCGGTGAGTGCTTTTTCTACTAGAAAAAGAGATATAGAGTTGCATGATTCCACCCGGGGTTTCTGGTAAGGGATATATCCGGTGAGGGATATTTGGTTTCTTCCCGCATTCTGCGGAACTCTACCAATTAACCCCTAAAATGGAAAAACTAAGAAATACGATCTTTTGTTTCCTTCCTTACTCATTGCACTCGAATCAACAGTTTTCAATTGTTTTTGGTGTGAAATTGTCAAGAGAATTTAGGGGTTAAGCAAACCTTGTATGTTCATAAAACCTCACACGTATTATTATACTGAAATCACCTGTCAGAGAAACCACGTCCATCACTTGACACCGAAGAGCTTTTTCGGTGCTACACTCTCACAACACACAGGAAGTTATCTACAGTACTGTACATGGAACAATATCCGAGTGCTCAGCTCCTCACTACATTTTCTAAAGGAAGTCACTCATGTGGAATGAACACCCCCTTCAGATTTTAAACATTGTCGAAGTCAACGTCACCATTATTAAACAGCAGTAGCAAATGTATCACCAAGCACAAGTACTCCACATTACCTCCCGCATCTCTCCTCTGTGCTTCGGACTTCACTTTGTCGAATTCGTCACTGAGCAGACTGGTGCCATCTTGTTACTTCACTCTCCACACCTCTCATGCAACATCAACGCCAGGCTTCTCTCTTGCGAGCTCTTTGCCTCGTCTTCCTCGGAATTACGACAGGCACAAGACAAAAGAATGAGATATACAGCAAGAGTTCATGAAACCATACATTATTCGAGCATTCAAATTAATGGTACGAGCTACAACATCAACTACAGCCTTAGAAGACAGTCACCTGAGGCAGCAATGCACTAGAGCTGATCCCAAACTTTCAGCATTCGTCATGAAACACGTCTCTGCTCTGCTACAACTCAATGCGTTATGCAGTGAAGGACCAGAATCTAAAACTTACCGATATTAACGTTGGATTGCCTGAAAAACTCTTACTAGCTTTCTGGATAATCTCCTCAGGGTCCTCATCCTACATCCTTCAAAATGTGTAGTTACAAACTCGGTCCATAAAGTGCAATCTGGTGCAAACTTCTCATAGTCATTGCAAGAAAAACATGTGAAAGCTTAGCACTCAATCAAAACGGCATACAAACTACTATGGAAACTGGTAGTCTTCCGAAGTATCACCCTCCACAAGTGTAAAGTCAGTTTAAGAAAAGTTAATTTAAACCAGAAAATGATGAGGACATGCACTTTTGTATTGTGGCTTTTTGTGTTGTTTATAATTGAATTCTAGGTCACATAGATTTGAAGAAAATTACGTTTTGACGAGCAGCTTTTTTAAAGATGAGAGTTATAGCTTCTTTACAATTTCCAAAGATGAGAATTAAAATCATAATCTGATGAGTGAAATGATAATCTAATTGTAAAAAGCTTAAGTTACAATAGTGAGACATTGAATGTAGTGACATTGTTTAACAAGGATGATCACCTTAATCCTTAAATGTGAGAAGGTGCCATTGGTAGCCAAAGTATTCTACATGTATGGTGTTGTATTTGAACATGATAAGGTTTCAGATATTGAAATGACCTCCAAATGGAACAGGAACTTAGTTGAAGAATCTTCAATCCAAAGGTGTAGACTTGCTAAACTTTAATGCATTTGTGGTATTCTACAATGTAAAATATGTGCATGTATATACAATTGTTGACTGACATTTAAGGGATAGTTCATTCGATGTAATAAAAGTTAAAAATTATCACATTGACAAGTTGAGTTTTTTAAAAGTTATAACTTTTACTAAATCATTAAACTAATATGTCACTTGCATCAAATAGGTGTTTTAACCTTTTCTTGAAATCTTGTGTGTATAAGCAAGGAAGATTAAGCCTTGAGCTTTTAATCCTTTGGCGCCTAGTTCATGTTGTTGCAAAACCAAGATATGTGCTTCATTTTTCTCTTCAAACTAACTTTACAAAATTGAACTTAAACTATGATCTGAAATTTGGAGAAAATTTGCACAACATCCAATGGTTGATGAATTAAATTATAGTGTTTAAAGATACCGTATATTGGTAATGAAAATTGTCGACTTTGGAGGATATACTACTTTTTCCATGAATAGATTCTTGCAAGAATTATTGTACTTTGAATAAAAGAGGTTCACATGTGCACTAGGTTGATAGCTTCGCACTGATGATTTTTTTTCTTTTGTCTACTTGATTGTTTACTAGAATGTTTGAAACTAATATGAATTAAAACGGAAGTTTTGAATGCAATGAGAGAGATCAACAATAGCAAAACAATGGAAAACCTCTTCTAAACAAATTTTAATCAAAATTTAAGACCAAAATTATTTTGCATGTGTATGAAATACAACATAGTATGTGGCATGGTATTCATTGTATTTTAGTGTATTTGATGTATTTTGCGTTGTACTCCTAGCTCTTCCATGAGCTCTATAACTCCAATTCAAGATCTGATTTTTGCAGAGTGTTCATGTAATGTGTGCGCAAATGTGAACTTCAAATTTTACAACCTAATTTCTCATGGATTTCATGCAAACTGAGATTTAACACCTCCAGAGTCTACATTTGGGTCTCATGGGCTCCAGAGGGTTAAAGAGTACCGTTACCGTAGGTGAACCTCTAGTTCGGCACCTCCATGCCAAATAATTTATTAAAGTGAGAAAAGGCCATTCGACATCCAAAATAAATTAGTTTTTGGCAAGAAACCACATATTACTGTATTTAGCACATTGTACGGTGGTGAGCTTGAATCCAAGACCTTGGGGTTCTCAACCAAAGCCTCCACGCATGGCCAACCTTGAATGGAGGCTTTTCCAAGCCTACCTCCCCTTTGATGTCATCCGATGTGACAAATTCTGTAAATATAGAGTTGCTCTAGTTTTGACAATTTCATAAAATGTTTTCCCATTTAATTTGGCAAGCATTTTTCTAATTAATAAACACCATATTAGAGGTTCACCTACTGTAGTTTGATCCACCAACAAATAAAATAAAAACTTCAAATTAGTGAATCCCTTGAGAGTAGCATTCATACAAGCTAATGCACACATTTGGATAAGAATGTACAATGTTATATCTTAACCCCTAAAGGACCATTGTCCCCTCGGGGGACATTTTGAGTTTGGGTAAGGTACCACGTTCTCAATTCTAGGCATTATTTTCTGAATTTTTTTCATTGAATGGACAACTTTTGATTAGCTTTGCGTAGACACAAATTTCGTAGAATTCCAACTTATGGTTCAAAAGTTACAATTTATTTTCACTTACATATACAAATAGTGCAGCAGTTTAGTGTGACATATCACATTTACTATCACCAAATTTTAATAACTTCTAAATTCAATAGAAATTCGAGTTTTTGTCCATTTTTTAAAAAAAAATGTCCTCTTGGAAAGGAAATTGAGATCTTTGCATCTACCGTACAGATTTGTGAATTTCAAATATTTGAGAAGGATATGATATATGCAAAATATACAATGTATTGTTGATTCTCGGCACATAGTTGCATTGCAGGATATTTTAGGACATCTTCTACACCTCTTCTACTTCTAAAATTTGGTGCACATGTGCCTAACATGATCCTCTTCAAGCTAACACAATAAATTCACGGCCTGTAGTGCAAAAAGTTGCCATAGAAGGTGGTCGAAGTTTGTTGAAGGTGTATAGTATGACTTGAAAAAGAGATTATGTCGCACTTCAAAGGCTAATATCTTTCAATCCGTGCGGTCAAACTTATCAAAATTTTTACCAAACACTCTCATACAAGTCTAGTACAAGATCCTACGGTTAAATTTTCAAAAAATTGATTTTTTAATAATTTTGTGTTGAATGTGCTGAAAATGGCAGTTTTGGAGTGTTTTTGAGGAAAAATTGCCTTGGTCCTTTAGGGGTTAAGAAGTGTTGTTTAACATACTTTAATTGAATTCTAATATTGAAAAAAATTCATCCCCCGGGTATTTGACAATTATCCATGCAATTATATCCTGCGGAGATCATGGCAAGAGTGTTGAGTGTTCAGTTGTCCCCAATTTTAAGGTAGTTTTCAAAGTGACATCCATTTCTAGTATGTTCGCTTGAAAATTTTGATTACCATGACCACATTGAAAGTAGAGTTTTTTGGGATCAAATGATACCAATATTGGTTCAAATAATTTAGAGTGGCCAATTTCTCTCCCCCTCCCCTCTGAACTCTAAGGACTCATGATTTATGTTCACGGGGTTAATATATAACATGTGCTAATTAGTCAAGGATTGAAAAGAGAGAAAGTTGAAACAATCATCTAGTGGAAATGTAATGCAAACATGTTAATCCACCACCACATAAAAGACAGTTCTTAGAAAATTGGAATGCATGCCTGGCTCCTCCGGATCCACATGCCCTTCCTACATGTGCTGATATGCCTACAATATTGCTCACACTTTTGCTATAAAACATTCTCTGCCTTTAGTTCAAAAGAGACGACATTTCAACCCTTGAATTTATAAGTATCTAGATGTGGGGGCAAAAGAAGGTAGTGGAGATTCTTCTACTGAGGAGGATAATTGTCGTTCCACATATTGATGTCTCTATGGTTTTCAGAGTTTGATTTGTTTGTCGTAATTATTTGTTTTGTACTTGGTTCATTTTCTTTATACATGGTAATGAAATTCATATGGCAAATATATGTATTGATGTCATATAAATGTTTTTTGGTTCCTAATGTCAAACATGAATTGATTTTATCTAGAATATACACAATTCATCTTCTATTAATGTTGTTGTTTATTAATGTAGCATGTGCATTTGGAAAAATCTCACACATGTAATTAACATGCAATTAACCAATTATGCACTTAGCCAAGTGCACTGCTTGTTGGTAGAAAGCCGCAAGTTATTTGCTCATAACTTTTTTTTAAATCAAAATTTGGCAAAATTTTAGTATGTTTTTTGTCAAATTTTTTTGGTGTTTGTTGTGTCATACCTTGGCATCTCCATGTTCATATCAGTAATATATTTTTTACATTTTCTACCTTTTTTTAGAAAATATATGATTTCTAATCTAGTTTACAAATCCTGCTACAAAATCATAATCATGTGCCCAAAGAGATTATAAATTTGTTATGAGTTATTATAGGATTTTAGAGTAGTGCACTACAAATACAATGTGTAAGAGATATGAAAATATATATGCAATTTCCTAAGACAGTGTAAAGTACCTCACTGTATTTTATAATGCAAAAACAAACATAATCAAGCAATTCCACACTATTGCCGAGGAATTCTAAAATCAAACATATCATATAGACCACCCAATATATAAATATATACCACCCATCGAACGATAGACACATCTCAAACTACATTATACTAACGCACTTGCCACCTAAACTACGTGCATGCTCTACTATAGTATATAGCTCCACGGCTCATAGCTCATCTTCTGGCGGAACGACTCCCTCCACGTGTCCAATGGCGCTACCTACCATAGCGGACAGTTCATGATCCTGCACTGGACGATCTCCCACATCTTCGATGCCAATGGATGCACACTCAACAAATCGGTAATTGCCAGGTACACCCTCCCGCGTATGCCTTACGCGATCATCATTGTAGAAAAAGCCATCTTCAGGATTGAAGGACATCTCTCGCTCTGATGAGAAGGCCCCCTGAAATGCAATGATGTCCTCGGATACGCTAGATCTTGGAACGGAAGCCAAACCTGGTCCGATATCACTCTGAGTACCTCCAAACGTCTCTTGTGTCTCCGATACAGGCTGTGATTGAGAAGGCATCAAAGGCTGTGGAATCCTCCTCTGCACCGAAAAAAATTCACATGAATCCAATCCTTCTTCCTCCATCTCCAGCCTAGGACCATCAAATGTACGCCCCCCTCCTGCCCTTGCCGCCAATCTAACATCTACTACACCGGTATCTTGCATCCTCTCTGTAAGTGTTGCAGATGTCTGCCCTGAAGTATCTCCCACCGCCCGTTGAGTTGATGGAATCCTGTCTCTTGGAGGAGACTGGTTCACTCCATCTTCATCGGCGTCTGAACCACTGCGTGATGAGAAATCTTCAGTGGTACCTGAACGTGGCAATCTCTCATTTAAACCACCTCCATCCTCATTGTCGTCTTCATTCCTCACTCCACCAACCGCCTCTTCGGTCTCAGGTACGATGTTGCAACCAATACTTGTTCCACCAGTCATGACCAACAGTTGTCCTTGGAAATTGTCGGACAACTCATTGTACAGAAATGAAACTCTGTCTGTACAATCGTCAATGATGAAAACCTCAGATCCCTGGAAATCTCCTTCAAGGATCGTGGGAATGGCTGTTGATATGTTACACGCCACTAAACCCCAACCACGGGGCAAGTATGAGCCCACTAGTCTTGCCAGCTCTGATGGAGATCTCTCAAGTGAATCAACTTCACAGGGTTGGCGTGCCTCACTCCAGTGATCCAAGAAAACAAGAGGAAGTGCAACGTCTCCAGAAACATAATTCGGGCCAGGAGATGTACCCACAGGGTGTTGCATACAAATCACAACATCACCAATCGGTTGTACTACTTGCTCCAGACGCCCATTCTCTGTAAAATCGAGAGCATAGGGATTAACCGAGTTTGGATCAAATGCCCAACATCCACGTCGCATAGTACATCCCTCTGGAAGCTTCAGCTTCGTGAAAAACTCTTCGTTGGCATACACGGCCGCTGGTAACAAGAAGATGACGTTCCATCGTTCAATATTTGCCATCCATAATGCCAGTTGTGCAAAAACTGCGGATAATTGGGCGTCTCCCCAATGAACATCTCCATGCCTCCCACCGCCACGTCGATAATCAATCACCCACAAACATGGTTTCCCCAACTCTATGTAGTCGGTGCGGAATAACCCTCTTCTACACCGAACCGGAAGAAGATTCTCTGTGTCGCTCTGGCTTGGCCTCTTGACTTCCATCTGCCATTCCCAATTAGCAGTAGCCAGTCCTCCCACATCCACGGACAGTCCAACGTATCCACGCTCCCCTGCTGCAATGTCACCATAATGAAACCTGATGGAAGGGGGGATGAGGTAGCCTATGTCTTCCAGTTTAGACACCTTCCCCCGCACAGGAGCAGTCCAAGCTTTTTTCGTGGCAGCATTCAAAAGCTTCCCAAACGTATCAAGTTGTGCGTTAGTCCTCGGAAAATACTTTCCTACACGGATACGAAAGAAATCCTCCATGGAATCAGGTGTACTTTCCTTGTTCTCCACCATCAACCAATGGATGGAATTCATCACAGCTTCTCGTCTCTGATATCGGTCAACCACACCGGCAATCGTACGAGGATGTGGATTCTTGTCTTTTACACCGTCAAAGTAATATGCTTGACGTGGTCTTACTCCATCCTCCCCCACCGGCTTCGCTGCAGCAGACTTTGCCAACCAAAGATAATATGGATTCGGAACCCTACCTAACGGCCTCAACCAATTCTGCGTCATCTCCTTTCTTGTTGGTCGTACGTCCACATATGGATCCAGTTCTTTCTTCCTCGCCATGTGCTTCCACTTGTCCTCTTCCTCCTTGCTGTAAAAGAGAATGCCGTCTTCGTAGTCCTTGCATACTTGAATGATAGCTTCGAAGCAGTCATTGTTCGAATTCCATGCATGATTGGTCAAATCCTCCATGTTTTTGGCCAACCTCTTCACCGTGACAACTCCATCCCCCTTGGGCAACTTGTGCACTGCACTTGCCGCACTCACCAAAGCAACAGCCCTGCGTGCATCGTCCGCACGTAGTGTGCTATCAGGCCTCCCGTATAGATCCCAAATCTGACGGATCTTCCTCAAATCCTCCTCCATGGTAGAATATAAATGTCTCTGGAACTCCGCCACGTTGATCCGCGCAGACTTCTCAATGTAAAAGCGACGATCATCATACACCACAAAAGAGGCCTCCCGCCGCTCAAACGTGTCCAGATACTCGTTTAAAGGCATAGTACCATCTCTCCACTGCTGCTGTGCAAACTTACAAGCTGCTACTACGTGTTGCCCATCCACCGGTTCCCAAATGATATGATCTTGAAGCCAAGAATATTGGGATCCCATAGCACCCTGTGCAGAAGCACTCCCGTGTGCAATGAACATGCGCTAAACTCTCGTGCAGTACCTACCAATGGAAATGGTAGCTCTTCCTTCTCAACGACACCATCATCGGTGGTAGTATGCACGATGTATCTGATCGGTCGAAGTACCAATCTACTCACCCGAGTCGCGGATTCTGGATCTCGTAAGCGGTTGAATACTTCTATGACCCTCTTCTGTGATAAAACCCGGTGGTTGGTTTCCGGATTCTCCACAGAGACAATGCGGTCTATGTGTGCCTTAAACACAAAATTCCCCCGCACAGATCCTTTCGCAATCTCCTCTGTTGTAGGCACTGGTGCTTTTAAATTCATTGGAGTTGGAAGATCCTGTGGTATCTCCGCATTGTCTTCAAAATCCTCTGGTATACTGTCTGGAAGGTTGTGAAAATCTTCTTCCTCCGGCGCCATGGCTGACAAATCAGCTAAATCTCCCGGTATAGATGTAGGGGCCCTACGATGACCATCAGACGTCCTGAGCCCCGACCTAGGAATCCTGCCACCCGATCTTGCACTTCTCCCAATCAACCTCCTCCCACTTGGATCCATACTTGATGGGCCTTCTCTTGAACCAGAATGTACATCACTGTCAACACGCCGTGGCCTCTTCGTAGGACGTCTACTCGTTAATGGAGGATTCGGTAATGTCTGTACCTCAGAAGTTGTGGTGGGATGTTGGCCTCCACTTCCTCTCCCCCCCTCTAGTGGTCGCCAATCCAATTGCAACGGCTCAGCAAGAATTCGATAAACTTCTGTTTCTTCTGGTTCCGCTGGTGGGGCTTGAGTTGTCGCACGCGATGGGTTCCTCTCCCGAAATGCCTTATATCTGATATGTTCCTCCATAATCTTCTTAGCCTTCAGCACCATCTCTGGTGATAACGCTAAACAGGCTAAGACGTTATTGTGTCTAGCAGTACGTACCGCAAGAGAGATGTTCAACCAAAACGTCTGCAATGATTTGAGGAATTTCACCTGACCTGGATTTTGAAGAAGATTCAAAGGGACAGGTGCAAGAAGCAACTTCTTCGAAAGTGAAGTCTTCACCTCCGATTGACCTGGACCCACTGCGCAAGTAACGTATACCATATCATCACGTCGAAGAGTGATTGCCTGGATTTTGCCAAAACTCTTTCCCAACGCTGATGTACGCTTCCCCAGCTCAAAGGGATAATCCGTCACCCATAAGAAAGCGCTCGTCTCATCCACTTCCACAATCCACCAACCGTGGCTCTCCCAGATTCTATCAATATTTAGTGGTGCCATAACGCCACACTCAAAAAACTTGTGTATCATTACAAAACGATAGTCACTATTAGTATGGAATAAGAATTTTTGAACCACCACTCATTGCACAATTTTTTTGAACATGCAACATCCCTTGTCTACCTCTAAACTTTTTGCACTACAGAAGATCTAAATCCAATACCATCGTGTTAAGCATGTTTTTAGTTCTTTGGTGAAATAGCATATTAATCCAAGTCAATTATTTTCACACATTGTCACACATTTTCGGCTACCATATCCAAAAAACTTCTACCTTTCCACATAAAACTTTGAGAACTTCGTATGATTCACTTTTGATTTTGCCTACAGCCTTATATGATGTAAAACTTCTTATTGACCATTTGAATTCTCATTTAAAACATGATCGAGTTCACAAAAAAATATAACGTGATTTGAGAATTTTTGAACTTCCACTCATTGCACATTTTTTTTGAATATGCTAAACCCCCTGTCTACCTCTAAAAACCTCTACACAAGATCTAAATCCAATACCATCGTGTTAAGCATGTTGTTAGTTAATTGGTGAAATAGCATATAAATCCAAGTCAATTATTTTCACACATTGTCACACATTTTCGGCCACCGTATCCAAAGAACTTCACCCTTTTCACATTCAGATCTTTGTATGATTCACGTTTGATTTTTCCTACGACATTATGTAATTTAAACCTTCGTATTGAGCATTTGGATTTTCATTTCAAACGATATCAAGTTCACAAAAAGACATAACGTGAATTGAGAATTTTTGAACCCCCACTCATTGCACAATTTTTTTGAATATGCTACACCCCTTTTCTAACTCTAAAAATTGGTATACAACAAACTAACATCATGCTTAACATTATGGTAATTAATTAAGACCCTTTAAAATGCAAAAATTGGACATTAATTGACGTCAAAGTCTGCTGATCCAGAAAACGCAGGGATGAAAATGAGCCTTCTCTCTACTTCAAACATTATAATCTTTCAATCCGTGCGGTAAAACTTTATGAAATTTTCTGAGTGTATTTCTTAATAAGTGATTCTTGAGATCCTACGGTTAAAAGTACCAAAAAAACCTTCATTTTTTTCCCTTGCTAATTGCACTAAAACTAGCATTTTTAACGATTTTGGGTCCACATCATTTATGGACCAAGGTACTTGGGGTATCAATATCGAGGGTATCATAACCAGGGTATGAATTAGTGGGCACCACAACCGGTTATCAACCAAGGTTTAAGGTTCGGGTATCAACTTAGGGTTTCTAATTAGGGTTTTGGAATTTCGGGTATCAACAAAGGATATCAATCCTTGCACCATGGGTAGTCCTAGGAGGGGTGTGC